>QRFJ01000281.1:542188-564365 GCA_006176705.1 Cocos nucifera | reverse complement strand
TCGATGCACCTTAGGTCAAAGAACTAGACACCACTGAGCTTTGAGTCAGTCATAACGAGAAGATAGACTTTCTTATAACTACTCGAGGTGGTCACGCTCAGTGCCCTCATTCTCTAATGAGTACCTGTACTCTCGCTCTAGTGTCTCTACACCATAGACTCAAGACTCATCTACTATAAAGAAGTGATTGTACACCAATCTTTTGGATCAATCACCATCCTCATGATGATCCTACGGTCAGGAGCATTTTATGAGTTAATAATGAAAATTCTTGTCTTAAACTTTTAACTCTTGAAAATAAGAATTATCATTACCATTAACTCAAAGGATGTATCATAGGCACTAAATACACATATGTGATAGAAAATATTCCATTTTATTATTTATAGTCAAAATTATAATTTTGCCCCTAGAAGTGTATTATAAGTGTCAGCCAATTCTGACTTCTAGGGCACACATATCTAATAAATTCTCACTTGACCTAAAGCCAATTGGCTACAAATTTAAGTTCCATCTTCTCAAGGTGGGCTTCGATCTTCTACTGGCCCAATGGCTTTGTAAGCGGATCCGTCGCATTGTCTGCAGAGTCGACTCTCTTGACCTCGACATAACCCATCTCGAGGTAATCATGGATAAGATGGCATTGCCGCTCGATGTGCTTGGATTTTTGGTGAGACCTCAGCTCTTTAGCAAGGGCTATGGCGCCATTGTTGTCGCAGTACAGAGGAATGGCATTTGATGGCATCACTCCAATCTTTGCGGCAAACTTCTTATACCAGAATGCCTCCTTTGCAGCTTCTGACACTGCGATATATTTTGCTTTCATGGTGGAATATGCTATCACTGTCTGCTTGAAACTTTTCCAACTGATAGCTCCATCATTGCACAAAAATAGACTCCCAGATATTGCCTTTTGATCATCTACATCGGACATAAAATCCGAGTCTGTATACCCCTGGACTTGGAGTTCTCCATTGCCAAAGACCAACAATATATCCTTAGTTCTTCTTAAGTACTTAAGGATACATTTCATAGAAGTTCAGTGTTCTTCATCTGGATTCGACTGATATCTGCTTGTGACACTCATGGCATGGGCTATATCAGGTCGTGTACAATACATGGCATACATGAGGCTCCCTATTGCTGAAGCATAAGAGATCTTGCTCATGCATTCTATTTTCTTAGGTGTGCTAGAGCACATCTTCTTGGAAAGATGAATGCCATGCCTGAAGGGTACTAAACCTCTTAGAGTTTTCCAACTAAACCTCTTTAGTACTTCCTCTATGTATATCTTCTGTGAAAGTCCTAGCATCTTATTCGGTCTATCTCTATAGACCTTAATTTTCAGAATAAAGGATGCTTCTCCTAGGTCTTTCATGGAGAATTCTTTAGATAACCATATTTTAATTATGGTCAACATGGGAATATCATTCCCAATAAGGAGGATGTCATCTACGTATAATATGAGGAAGACAACAGTACTCCCACTGACCTTTTTGAAGACACATGGCTCCTCATTTTTGATGAAATCAAATATTTTGATCACATCATTAAAATGAGCATTCCGGCTCTGAGATGCTTGCTTAAGTCCATATATGGACCTTTGCAGTTTGCAAACCTTGTGATCATCATCACTGGATGTGAAACCTAGCGACTATTCCATATAGATATCTTCCTCAAGATATCCATTTAGGAATGTCGTTTTCACATTCATTTGCCATATTTCATAATCAAAATAGACTACAACAGCTAGCAATGTGTGGATGGATTTTAGCATAGCTACTGACGAAAAGGTATCCTGATAGTCAATGCCTTCGTATTGGCTATAAACCTTTTGCCACAATCTAGCTTGAATGTCTCCACATTCTCATCTGTACCAATCTTTCTCTTGTAGATCCATTTACACCCAATAGGTACTATACCTTCTGGAGGATCTACCAAGGTCTAGACTTGGTTTGAGTGCATTGAGTCAATTTCTGACTTCATTACCTCTAACCATTTCTCGGAGTCGATATCTGATATCACCTCGTTATAGATTTTGAGATCATCACCATGAATCCCATTACCTACGAGAAATATTTTCTCTACATTCTCTGAAATAGTACCTAAGTACCTCTCAGGGGGACGAAAAATCCTTTTCGATCTATGAGGTGGAGGTAGTGTATTGATTGGCTTAACCTGATTTGGTTCCATTTGGTCCTTAGCTCATTGCTCTTATGAGACTTTCTCTTCGAGCTTAATCTGCTTTCCATCGCGCCATCTTGAATAAAACTATTTTTCAGAAAAATAGCATGTCGACTCACAATCACATTATGATCTTCTGGAATGTAGAAATAATATCCTAATGACTCTTTAGGATATCCTATGAATCGAGCTCTAAAGGACCTAAAGTCTAACTTGTCTGCTTGTTGTCTTTTGACATGAGCTGGACAATCCCAAATTCTGAGGTGACTCAGACTTGGTTTCTTACCATGCCATATCTCATACGGTGTGGTAGGAACGGTTTTAGAAGGAATCCTATTCAGTAAGTATATTATAGTTAACAAACAGTATCCCCAAAGAAAATCAGAGAGGTTTGTGTAGCTCATCATGATCGACCATATCTAATAGAATCGGTTCCTCCATTCTGAAACTCCGTTGAGTTGAATAGTTCACCTTGAGGGTGTTATAGTTTGACTACACCATGACTCGGTCTCCTAGCCATTTGAAATCCTGAGGTGTATGTTGGCTATAGCATGTTCATTATAGGAATTGGATTGCACCAAGATGGAATCTATCTACATCGATGGATGAGGAGCAGCCCTATGATGATCATGAGAATCAAGTCCATAAGCCCATGGCCATGGCAGAGAGTGAAATAAAAGAAAGAGTTTCTATTAAGATTTTCACATCGAACTTGAATCGAATGATTAAATCGTATGATAGAAATTAGGGTTTGACGAGTTCACCTTAACCCTAATCTGATCGGGGCTCAAGATAGAAGAACTTAATCACACAAGTAGCTGCACCAAGAGGTTCATCTTCAGTTTTGATTGGTTGCCACCATATACTGCTAGGTGTCACTGATGGATTTTGGGAGCAATTAGAATGATTTAGATGATCGATAATTCTAGTTGTCTGAATCAGAAGAGTTCTGATCCATCGTAAGGAGTTTCGATGATGTTGATGATGGAGATCATTACATATCCCATTACCATATGGAACTGAACCTAACTGGATCATACAAATAAGGGTTTGGATCTAGATATCACCAATTGGACTAACCCAGTTCAATTGATTTGAATTAGATTTAATTAGATTCAAAAAAATCATCCTAGCACACGATTGAATCTAACATTCTCCTTTTTTCTATCATTAAGAGTTGTCTCGACTGAGCCAAATGAGTTTGTACTCACTCAGGTATCTTTACCTAATCTGACTGGAGCTTGTCCAGGTCAGAAAAGGGTTGTCTTATTTTATGAGATAAATTTAAAATAACACCTACCATTTTTCATCACCTGCTAATTCTTGTCCTTTGACTTTGGTCAAATATTGACCTTTGACCCTTGGACATCTGCCATGTGTCATGCACTTATTAGAGAGTAGATAGGGGCTTGTCTTCTCTCTGGAAATTGGAAGGAAGGGGCGCACGCCAAGGATGGCGTGCACCCATGGATAGGGATGCCTGGAGTCCAATATGGATGGGACTCCAGGTTGCTTCTTGGATTCAAACTAGGTGACCCAAACCTAGAGACTTTAACCAATATTAGGCGCCACCTTAGGATGAATCTATGGGTCTCTCATCTGATTAGAGCAGGTGATGTCATCCCACCAATCAGATTTAGATCTGATAAAATGAAGCAACGTGATTGGTTGGGGTTATGTGGCACTGCATGGCGCAGCAGGGTCTGTATAAAGACCTGTTTGCGCCCACTTTTCATAGACTTCTCTCCTAGCCCATGCCCCAAGGCTGCTCCTCTTCCTCCTCCATGCCACCTTTCTGATCCTCTCTCTCCTCTCCATGCCCAAGGTAGTTGGGCTTCAGATTAGTGCGAGTCAGGCAAAAAAAGACTGACGAAAAAGGAAGAAGGCAGCACTGCTGCAAAGACAATGGGTGATCTTCAAAAGAAGTTTTGAAGATCCTCCAAATCAGATCTAAATCTGATTTTTGAAGAAAAAAAAGAGAAAAAGAAGATCTCTATATCCAGCCCGAGTGGATACCGGTAGAGGCCAGGCACTTGCATGGCTAGATCCAGAACCTCATGCAATCAGCAAGATCATCAACAAATAATCGGATTACCCATATCAAGGTAAAACTAATTTAGATTTAATTTAATTTAATTTTTTTATTTATCAGATCGTAAAATCAGATCTAGAAAATGTTAGATCTGATTAGGATCTAAGAGAAAATTTTTGAAATACGCCTCTCAATCCAATCAGATCTGAACGAACCTGACCTTGAAAAATCAGGATTTTTCCTTCACTAACATCCATTTCGGTCTATCTCTATAGGCCTTAATTTCTAGAATAAAAGATGCTTCTCCTAGGTTTTTCATAGAGAATTTTTTAGATAATCATATTTTAACTATGGTCAACATGAGAATATCATTCCCAATAAGGAGAATATCATCCACGTACAATACGAGGAAGAGAACAGCACTCCCACTGATCCATTTGAAGACACATGGCTCCTCCTCATTTTTAATGAAACCAAATAGTTTGATCACATCATTAAAATGAGTGTTCCAGCTCCGAGATGCTTGCTTAAGTCCATATATGGACCTTTGTAGCTTGCATACCTTGTGATCATCATCACTGGATGTGAAACCTAGTGGCTGTTCCATGTAGATATCTTCCTCAAGATATCCATTTAAGAATGCCATTTTCACATCCATTTACCATATTTTATAATTGAAATAGGCTGCACCGGCAAGCAATGTGTGGATAAATTTTAGCATAGCTACTGACAAAAAGATATCCTGATAGTCAATATCTTCATGCTGACTATAACCTTTTGCCACTAATCTAGCTTTGAATATCTCCACATTTCCATCTGCACCAATCTTTCTCTTGTAGATCCATTTACATCCAATAGGTACTATACCTTCTGATGGATCTACCAAAGTTCAGACTTAGTTTGAGTGCATTGAGTCAATTTCTAACTTCATTGCCTCTAACCATTTCTCGGAGTCGATATCTGATATCGCCTCATTATAGGTTTTGGGATCATCACCATGAACCCCATTACCTATGAGGAACATTTTCTCTACTTCCTCTGAAATAGTACCTAAGTACCTTTTAGGGGGTCAAAAAATTCTTTCTGATCTACGAAGTGGAGGAGGTAGTGAATGGATTGGCTCAACCTGATTTGGTTCCATTAGGTCCTTTGCTCGTTGCTCTTGTGAGACTTTCTCCTTGAGCTTGATCTGCTTTTCAATGCCGCTATCTTGAATAAACTATTTTTTAAGAAAGATGGCATGTCGACTCACAATCACATTGTGATCTTCTTGAATGTAGAAATAATATCCTAATGACTCTTTAAAATATCCTATAAATCGAGCCCTGAAGGACCTAAAGTCTAACTTGTCCGCTTGTTGTCTCTTGACATGAGTCGGACAACCTAAAATTCTGAGATGATTCAGACTTGGTTTCTTACCATGCCATATCTCATACGGTGTGGTAGGATCGATTTTAGAAGAAACCTTATTCGGTAAGTATATTGTAGTTAACAAATAGTATTCTCCAAAAAAGTCAGGAAGGTCTGTGAAGCTCATCATGGATCGGACCATATCTAATAGGATTCGGTTCTTCCATTCTGAAATCTCGTTGAGTTGCGGTATTTTAGGTGGAGTCCATTAAGAGACTATGCCATTTTTCTTGAGATAGTCCAGGAATTTTTGACTAAGGTATTCACCTTCTTGATCTGATCGAAGAACCTTAATGAATTTTTCAATTTGCTTTTCTACTTCATGTCTGAATTCTTTGAACTTTTCAAAAGCTTCAGACTTGTGTCTCATAAGATACACATACCCATACCTAAACAAATCATCAATAAAGATTATGAACTAGATAAAGTTGCCTCTAGTCGGCACATCAAATGGGCCGCACACATCAGTATGTACTAAGGTAAGTAGATTCGTGGCCCTTTTCCTATGTCCTACAAATGGGAGTTTAGTCATTTTGCCATGAAGACACGATTCATAAATTAAATATGACTCAGAAGTCAATGGACTCAATAGCCTAGTTTTCTCTAATTTGTTATCTTCTGCTATATGATCTAGTCTTAGGTACCATAGAAATCTATCATTTGGACTATCCCTAGCTTGTTTTGATTTTATGGCATTCACATTTTGTTCGAAATTAAAAAGAGATACATCAACATGTAACTGATAAAGACTGTTAATAAGAAAATCACTTGCAATTTTATTTCTTTCATAAAGAATGTTACAATGGTCCTTAAGAAAACTAATTACATAGCCTTCTAATGCAAGGCAAGAAATAGAAATCAAATTCCTACTTGCTGCAAGCACATAATAGCAGTCTTTTAACACTAAGTCTAAATCAGATAGTAGTCGAAGAGGGTATGTTTCCACAGCCACGGCAGTAACTCTTGCTCCATTTTTGATACGCAGGATCATCTCACCATCCCTCAGCCTCCTGCTATCCTCAAGACCTTGCATAGAAGTGCACAAGTGAGCACTAGAACCAGAGTCAAGCACCCAACTGGATGTAGAAGAAATCATAAGGTTAGACTCAATAATGAGCATACCTCTAGAAGGACCTACCTCCTTCTTTAGGGTGGCTAGATAAGTAGGACAGTTTCGCTTTCAATGGCCATCATTGTTGCAATGGAAAGACTTTTCTTTGTCGACGGCCTTCTTCTTCAGCTTTGTCTTTTTCTTCTTTCCTCCTTCCACCTTCTGCTTTTTCGTAGATTTCTTCTTCTTTCCAAAAGACTTTCTCTTGAAAGAAGTCCGTTCCATAGCAAGTACTAAGCCTTTAGAACCTTTCATAGAAAGCTCAGCAGTGACCAGCATATTCATAAGTTCGGCCAAAAAATTTTGAAATTTATGCATATGATAGTTCATGATAAACTACCCATATGCATCAGTCAAGGATTGCAGAATTATATCATTCTGTAGATCTAAGTCCAACCTCACTCCAAGCTTCTCAAGCTCTTCTAAATCCTTAATCATCATCAGACAATGATCTTAGACTGACTGTCCATCACGCATCTTAGCCTTGAAAAGTCATTTAGTGACTTGATACTTGGCTGCATGACTCTATTCACTAAACATCTCCTATAGGTGAGCCAACATTTGGTGAGCAATTCTGATATCTTCAAGTTGACGCTAAAGTTCATTAGACATCGAGTCCAACATATAGTATCTGGCCTTGTTATCTTCGTCCATCCATTTTTTCAAAGATGCTCTCTGCTCAGCAGATGGATGAGCTGGTAGGGTGGGAGGGTCCTGGTCCAATACACGAGTTAACTTCTTGGGATCCAAAATGATTTTGAAGTTTCAAAGCCAATCCTTATAATTTGGTCCAATCAGTCTATGGGTGTCCAGGATACGTGCTAGCGGATTGGATGCAGACATTTTTTTGTAGAGAGTTAAAGTTTCTAGTTAGATATTGTAATTAAGACTTAACCAATTTATTTAAGAATTTTATTTTTAAATAAATTAGCTTTCACTATTTTTTTGAATCCCTACACTTTCTCTATAGAGATGCAAAAATCTTCATGATTACTGATTTCTAGTGGATGGTGCGGTCCCACCAACTGACTCATCACCTCACCTAATAGTTATTGGTGATGGGTTAGCCAATGAGTGAATAACTCTTGTTCAATGATTCTCTAATCATGATGCACCCAAACTTGATCTCTAATTCATGAATCTCATCATGTCCGAAATATTGATCCACTCTTTTAGTTAAGTCAGATCCATCATTTGCATAGATTAAATTTCTAATTGAGTCTCTCACCATATCCAGAATATTGAGCTCAATCCATCCTCCAGCCTGTAGCATCCAATGCCTAATAGACATGGTGGCATCTTTTTGATGCAACTGAGCCACTATAACCAGCCGAGAATAATCAACATTGGAAAGAGCCCGCACATCTACAATGGTGGAAGACCTTAGACGTAATATTTTCTTAGGAAGATTTGGTTTAGGTCTCATTAAAACAGACTTAACATAGTCATAACTATTATGACTAACCTAGTGGCATGGATTAGCTCAGATTATTGACCACCTCAGATCAGAACTGAGCCAACAAACATGGCCAGGTAAGTGAGACTGGTGGAAGGGATATGCCATTAACTCAATAAGAATGCAATCGAGTCGAATAGCTTCCAATTAAAAATCAGTCGATCATATCTACCAAACTTACCTTAAACACCAAATTATTGAGCCAGAACCAATTAGGTTAGCCTACAATCCAGACTCTAACCATTGAGCTTAATTAGGTCTTAGCTTGATCGATCACTCACGTGACTCGATCTTGACCCAGACTTAATCATATTAGGCTGATCAATTTTAGCAGTGTTGATCCCATCTAACCAACTCTTGAATCGATTTGATCAACCGCTAGACCTAATTGAGCTACCAAAGTCCGAATCCAATATTATGAATATATCTTAGATCTAAAATTCTTAATTTTAGACCTAATAAATATTTCATAATCTTAATTTTAATTAAGTTTAGGGTTCATAAATAAAACATGTAAATAAGATTCTAGGGTTTCAGGATCTAGAATTTTGCAGAAAATAAGTTTTTAATTTCTGATTAAGGATGAATGCGCAGCACCCCTACAAATCATAAGAACTCTCCATCGAATGGAAGGAGAGGGTCTTTAAATCCTACTTTGTTCTTATGATCGGACGGCCAAGGGGAACGCCTTAATAAAAAATACAACTAATCTATAAAACTAATTAGATCTAAGCATATATCTCATATAAAACTTGATCTAATTAAAATATATTTTTGCATACATCATATCATGCATATTTTTTAGATTTAAATTATCTCATAATTATCTAAAAAATTAAATTTAAATTTAAGCACATCAAATAAAATTTAATCTAGACCTTTTGTAGAACTATTTTACAACTAGTCTAAACATACAACTATCATATCTCATATGAACAAATTAAATTTAATTTATTTTTTATTTTTAAATCTGATTATAATATTTATATGATCAAAAAATAGTAAATAAATAGATCTTAAAATTATAATAAATTAAATAAAAATTATAATTATACTAGACTATACATAGAATAATTCTATTCCTAGTCTAGTTATGTATCTCATACATTTTAGATCTAGATTAATTAATTTTAATTTTTTAATTTTTTAATTTTAGATCTAATTATATCTTATGTGATATCTAAAATTACTAATTTATTATATTAAACTAGATCTAAATAAATTTTATGCAACCTGGCTCTGATACCAGTTGAAAGGGGAAAATAGATTTCCCGGGTTAGGTTCATTAAAATCTGATTGGATCGGGAGGCATATTTTAAAAAAAATTTCTTAGATTTAGATTAGATTTGATACCTTTTAGATCTAATTTTATGGTCTAATAAATAATAATATTAAATTAAATTAAATCTAAATTAATGTTACCTTGGTTTTGGGTAATCCGATTACCCTTTGATGATCCTGCTGATTGTCTGAGGTTTTGGATCTAGCCACATAAGTGTCTGACCTTTATCGATATTCACTCAGACTGGATCTAGAGATCTTCTTCTTCTTTATCATGTCTCCAAAAAATAGATCTGGATCTGATTTGGAGGATCTTCAAAACTCCTTCTGAAGATCAGCAGTCGTCTCTGCAGCAGTGTTGCCTTCTTTCTTTCTCGTCAGCCTTTTCTTGCCTGGATCGCACCAAACTAAAGCCCAACTTCCTTGGGCATGGAGAGGAGAGAGAGGATCAAAAGATGGCATGGAGGAGGGAGAGGGGCAGCCTTAGGGCATGGGCTAAGAGGAACTCATCTTGAGGTTGGGCGTAGATAGGGTTTATTTATAGACCCTGCTGCACCATGCAGTGCTGCATCATCTCGGCCAATCTCTTTGCTTCATGCAATCAGATCTAAATCTGATTGATGGGATGACATCACCTGATTCAATCAAATGAGAGCCCCATAGATTCATCCTTAGATGGTGCCTTAGATTAGTCAAAGTCTATAGGTAAGGGTCACCTAGTTTGAATCCAAGAAGCAACCTGGAGTCCCATCCGTGTGGGACTCCAGTGTTTATCCACATGGGGCGCACGCCATCCTAGGCGTGCATCCTCTATCTACCTACCAAATGGTAGGTGGACTTGGTCAATAAGTCTCTCCTATGGGTGCATAACATATGGGCAGATGTCCAAGGATCAAAGGTCAACATTTGACCAAAATCAAAGGATAAGAATTAGCAGGTGACGAAAAATGGTAGGTATTGTCTAAAATTTATCTCATAAATTAAGATAATATTTTTTTAATCTAGACAAGTTTCAATCAAATCAGGTAAAGGTACCTGAGTGAGCATAAATAGATTTGGCTCAGTCGAGATAACTTTTAATGATAATAGAAGGAGAACGTTAGGCTCAATCGTGTGCTAGCACGATTTTCTTGAACCTAATTGAATCTAATTCAAATTAATTGAACTGAGTTAGTCTAATTGATGATATCCAGATCTAAATCCTTATTTGTGTGACCTAGTTAGGTTCAGTTCTGTATGGTAATGGGATATATCATGATCTCCATCATTGATATCATCGAAACTACTTTCGATGGATCAAAACTCTTTTGATTCAGACAACTAGAATGATCGATCATCTAAATCATTCTAATTACTCCCAAAATCCATCAGTGACATCTAGCAGTATATGGTGGCAACCCATCAAAATTAAAAATAAACCTCTTGGTGCAGCTACCTATGTGATTAAATTCTTCTATCTTGAGCCCTAATCAGATTAGGGTTAAGGTGAACTCGTCAAACCCTAATTTTTATCGTATGATTTAATCATTCGATTCAAGTCCGATGTGAAAATCTTAATAGAAACTCTTTCTATTATTTCACTCTCTGCCATGGCCATGGGCTTATGAACTTGATTCTCATGATCATCATAGGACTGCTCCTCATCCATCAAGGTAGATAGATTCCATCTTGGTGTAATCCAATTTCTACAATGAACATGCTATAGCCAACATACACCTTTGAGTTCCAAGTGGTTAGGAGATCGAGTCATGGTGTAGTCAAACTATAACACTCTCAAGGTAAACTATTGATGCACCTCAGGTCAAAGAACTAGACGCACCACTGCAGCTTCGAGTCAGTCATCGATGAGAAGGTAGACTTCGTTATGACTACTCAAGGTGGTCACGCTCAGTGCCCTCGTTCTCTAACGAGTACCTGTAATCTCGCTCTGGTGTCTCTACACCATAGACTCAAAACTCATCTACTATGAAGAAGCAATTGTACACTAATCTTTCGGATCAATCACCATCCTCATGATGATCCTACGGTCAGGAACCTTTTATGAGTTAATAAATGAAAATTCATGTCTTAAATTTTCAACTCTTAAAAATATGAATTATTATTACCATTAACTCAAGGGATGTATCACAGACACTAAATATACATATGTGATAGAAAATAATCTATTTTATTATTTATAGTCAAAATTATAATTTTATTCCTAGAAGTGTATTACAAGTGTCAGCCAATTTTAGCTTCTTGGGCACACATATCTAACAGTTTTCTACTTGGAAGAGTCTTCTTTGACCCAAACTCCTCCCTCCCTTGTGCGCCAACTCTACCCATACCCCTCTATCTTATTTGATCCTTTTTCTCTTAGTTTTGTGCATCAAAGTCAGTGGTTATACAAAAAAATAAGTGGGAGGGGTGTCCAAGAGTTGGATGCCCCATAGAAGTCCTCCTTTGACTAGGTTTTGACCTAGTCTTGTAATAAAAGATGGATGCCTCTTATGAGATGGTTTGAGGATGTGAAAAATATTAAAAAATATATAAAAAATTAAAGAAAAAGGAGAATAAGGTGTGGAGGATTTTTGGTGACAAGATTCATGGAGAAGAGCCTTCAATTAAGACATCAAAGATTGATGTCTCGAAGAGACAAGGTAAGAGAGAAGCTTGTCTTCTCTTATGATTTTGTTTAAAAGTCTTTATCCTTTATTTTTTTTTATGATTTTTATATGATAAAAATTTGAGATAGAGAAAATTAGGGCATGGAATATGTGCTCCAAGGTGTTGGAGCATAGAGATTCTTTTTGGACATGATCTGATCATATTCTGATGCGAGAAGAAGAAAGAAGGTCATCTCTTAGGGTTTTCTTTAGAGCCCTTCTTCCTCATTTTATTTGTGAGATTTTTATGAATAAAATCTGTGGGTGTGAGATCTGTAAAAGTAGAAAAAAAATCTAGAGGAGAAGGTCTCCTTTGAACCTAGCATAAGAGATGTTTTCAGGACATCAACCGTTGATGTCCTGAAGGAGAAGATTTGTCTTCTCCTAGAGGTTTTTCATATGTATTTATTTTTGATTTATGGAAGATCCAAAGGTTGGATTCCTTCCTTATTCCTCCTCATGTTCTTTATCTCTTGGAGTGTCTAAGAGATCCAAAGAACATGTATTTGATTAACCATTAGAAGGGATCCACAAGAAGCTAGCACTTCAAGCGGATCTTCATTCGATAATCCTCTGATTTGTGTTGCAGGTTCGTGTGGATAATCTATAAAGATTGGATGCTTGTGCAACTCCAAAGGTAACAATAGATTCAATCATGGAGTTCTCAACCCGTGCAAAGGTAAGAGATCTAATCTCTTGGTGACCTAGATGCAATCTAGGGTTAGATCTAGAATTATTCTAGATCTAGGTATTGATATGATCAATACCACTTATGATTAATTTAATTTTAAATTTATATTTACATCATAACATGTTATAGATCCTTGATGTAGGGTTTTGTAATTTGATTACATGCATATTGTAAATTAAATAGTTTAATCTATGTCTTCCGCTGCTCTATATTTTGAAAAAATTTTAAAATCTATGCATGAAACCCTGCATGTTTCTCAACAGTGGTATCAGAGTATCTAGGTTCTATTATAACATATTTATGTATACTTTAGATTAAATCTAAAAATTAAAGTTAATTAAAGATCGCACATGCTGCCATAAGGTTGTTCTGTTGTAAGGTTAACCCCTTACAATGAAAAGGTTGTCTTAGTATGTGCTGATCTAAATCGAAATCATGAATTATTTAGATTAGATCTAAGAAAATTTATGATTTAATTTTTTAATTTAAATCTAAAATTTAATAGATATTAGATCTATTTTAGATTATTTAGGTTAGATCTAAATAATATCATGATTGCACATACTGCCATAAGGTTGTCCTGTTGTAAGGTTTATCCCTTACAGTAGAAAGGTTGTCCTAGTATGTGCTGATCCAAAAAATCTAAATCATAAATATGTTAGATAAGATTTAAAATGATTTATAATTTATTTTTAAATTTTAAATTTAAATTTAAATGGTTTATGATCTGATTTTGATCATTTAGATGAGATCTATGTGATATGTTTCATGTTTAGATCTAGATCCTTATGTTGCATATATTGGATATATAGCTTTTATTTTTAAACCTAGAATGAATATGTATGACGTATTTATTTTATAGAATTTTAAATTACAAACTCATTTTCTATAAAACCCTAGATTCGAAACCCTAGGATATGATCTAAACAATGAAACAAATCAGATCTAAAACTATGTATTGAATATGATTCAATGTAAATTATTTATAATTTAAAAATATTTTAAATAATAAAATTAGAAACTAGTTCTGAGGTTCCATAAATTCAAACTTTAAACTTAATTAAGAATTAAGTGATTGTTTAGAATCTAGGTTTGTGATTTGAAGATCCAAAGATAATTTCATAAAACTTGGATTAAAGGTTAAATGGGTTAGTTTTGATCAGGTCATTAACTAGGTTAGACCTAGGGTTAGATTAAATATGGACTTAGTTAAGAAATTGATCAAACTTAATTAATAGTTAATTAGGATTAGGTCATTTCTTTTCTATAGATCAATTCAATAGTTGTAGTTGATCAAAGTCCATATATCTAACAAATGGATCTGATCGTGACTTAGTGGTCGAGCTCGAGTCTTTTGACAGACCAAATCAAATTTGATAAATTAATTGGTATCTAAGATAAGTCTGGCATCCCAGATCGATGGTTTTTAATTGGTAGCCTGCTTACCTAGCCATTTCTGATGGTGTCTAAGGCAAGTCTTGGCAGATCCTTCCACCGATCTCACTTACCTGGCCAATATGGTTAATCAAATTTTTGATTAGGTTGCTCATTGATTCATGCTAACCCATGTCACATAGAAAATCAGTGAGACTGATTTAGGTGCCCATGGACCATAATTGATCCTAGTCCTCATTAGTGACTTGCAAAGTCAGTGGGAGGACTTGACTTGGTGAAGTCCGTGGGAGCAAATTGGTCCATATCCTTTCTATCCTTAAACCACTAATAATTTAAATCCTCTAAAATTATTAGGTCCTTAAAATGATAAAGTTATGGGGACAATGGATTCATAGCCTCCCATTAAGGTGTTTGAAAATGGGTCCATTGACTCAATAATCATTGGAGGTCCAAAGGTCTGGTGCTTGTTGACTAATGAAATTATCATTCATCATATGATGACTTAGAGTGTCTCTCTAATGGTGGTTGGATTGGCCAACCAAAGTTGGATCTGATCATTCATTGGTTGGATGGGCCAAGTATGGTCATGTTAATGGTTGGACCTAACTGGACCCTTTTTTGAGAAGGCCAAAGTCAATTAATCAGAGCCTAGGGTAAAATTAAAATTATAAGAAATTATTTAGAGAAATAATTGGTTATGAACCTACCCTTAGATGTACATGGATGAGCCAACCAAAGTTGGGCTCGTGTGCAGTCTATGTGGATTCTAGTACCTACTAGGAAATTAAAGTAATTCCTCGAATTGGAGGTAGAGGCTACCAGTTCGAATAAAATACTGAAAGAACCTTTAGACTAAAGTCTAAGTCTTTAGGCTTAAAATGATTCATACACAATAGGTCATTGTTCTCTATTAAGGCTAAATCCTAATTGCTTCTATCACTATTAGACAGTGAAGACTTATGGATCCAACTTCGATAATCAGTTTCGAATGTTGAATATTGGTTCAATAGTACGAATGGGTTCATATTAAGGTTTCTGAGCCCAGTCAAAATAATTAGTCCAAGGTTAATCCAAATCAAGCATAGTACTTCTAATGTCTGAAACAGGGTCATAGAAAGAAGATTTGTTTTGCTTCCCTTGACCACAACAGGCTGAACAAGAGAAAGGAACAAAAGTTGCTTATTAAAGATGTTATATGATAATACTTTAAAATTTCGCTGTATGTAATTCTACTACCTGGGTATTAGATACCAGTGGTCTTTTGCAATTCATTGAAAGGACTTAAGGTAAGTAGAATGTACATACCGTAGTTAAATTATGTCATGGATGTCTATATTTGGCATTATAGGCTTTGTCATATTGACAAGAATAGGATAAATGGATTAGCTTGAGAGGAAAACCTCGATATCAAAGATTGTGAATCATTGATAGCCTATGAATTTTGTCTTCTTGGAAAGATGACAAAGTCATCTTTTACTGAAAAAGGTGAAGGAGCCGATAAAGTTCTAAGTCTCATACATAGTGATGTATGTGGACCTTGAACTTAAGTGCCAAAGGAAAACATTAATATTTCATTACAAACAACCTATCTGGGCATGGATACGTCTAGGATGAATCATTTGAAATGTTCAAACAATTCAATAATGAAAAAAGAAAATAAACTGGATAAGGTATTAAAACTCTTCGATCAGATTGAGGAGGCAAATACTTATCTAGTGAGTTGACATATCTAGAAGAGAATAGGATTCTCTCTCAGTGGATTTTTTTTCGAAACACAGTGTATCTAAAAGAAGAAATTGAACTTTGTTAGACATGGTTCAATCCACAATAGGATATACTTGTCTACCTGTTCTAGGGTTGTGCTCTTGTGACTACTTTTTTACTCTGAAAATTTATATTGAGTTAATCTATTGCATTGACTCCATATGGGATATGGATCGGGCGTAGACCTAAACTCTCTCACTTTCGAATTTGGAGTTGATCAGCCTATGTCATAGATTTGCACACAGATAAACTTGGATCCTGGTCCAATAAGTGTTTAAGGGTTATTAATTCTGCTATGCTAAAGAACATAAGATGTTCATCAGCAGTAGGGCATTTCTTTTGGAAAGAAGTTTCTTAGAGAAGGAACTGATGCCTATCAAGTTGAACTTATAAAAGTTTGACTGATAGAAAAGAACCGACGTTATCTAATAAACCTACAGAACCAGATTTGATCAGATCAAATTCGGAGCCCATTAAGTATCATCTTTAAGGAGATCCGGTAGAGTACCGCATTAGTCGGATAGATACTTCAGTATCTAGGTCCGAGATGGCGATCATGTTGAGCTCGATGAGAACAATAAGGATCTAATCACCTATAAGGATACAGTGCAGTGGCCTGATTTTGAGAAGTGGTTTGGAGCCATATGATCCAAATTTAAGTCTATAAAAATCAATAATATATGGACACTAGTTGATCACTTGAAGGGATAAAATCCATTGGATGTGAATGAATTTTTAATAGATCAAAGTAATACAAATGGGAAGGTAAGGACCTATAATGTCCATCTAAGTATCATCTCAGAGTTCGAACATACGTTCTGAACGTATATCTTAGTTATGAACAAAGACAAATCTTGCACTTTTTATTGGACAAAATATTTTGTAGTGTTATTTCTTATGATGTTTGAGGATGAAATTCTCTTAATCCAAAATAGCATTTCAACATCGCAAGGAATAAAGGTTTAGCTATCATCTTATTTATCCATGTACGAGATTAGACATGGTATACTTGAAGAGAAATCCTAATTTTTCGGATCAGGTTCGTTCAGATCTGATTGGATCGAGAGACATAATTCAAAAATTCTCCTCTCATATCCAGATCAGATCTGACACTTTTTTAGATTTGATTTATAAACTGATAGTTAAGAAAATAAAACTAAATTAATTTTTACCTTGATCTTAGGTAATCTGATTATTCGTTGATGATCCTGCGGAAGCTCTGAGGTTCTGAATCTAACCACGCAAGCATCTAGCCTCTACCGATATCCACTCGGGCTAGATCTGGAAATCTTCTCCTTCTCTTTCTTTTCTCTAAAAATTAGATCTGGATCTGATTTGGAGGATCTTCAAAACTTCTTCTAAAGATCATCCATTGTCTCTACAGCAGTGCTGCCTTCTTCCTTTTTCATCAGCCTTTCTTGCTTGACTCGCACTAATCAGAAGAACCCAACTTTCTTGGGCGTGGAGAGGAGGGAGAGGGATAGATGGTGGCATGGAGAAGGGAGAGAGATGGCCTTGGGGCGTGGCTTAGATCAACTCTTGAAAGTGGGCGCAGATAGGGTCTATTTATAGACTCTACTGTGCCATGTAGTGCTGCATCACCCCGGCCAATCGTGTTACTTCGTTCAATTAGATCTAAATCTGATTGGCGGGATGAGAGACTCATAGATTCATCCTAAGGTAGGACCTAAGACTGGTCAAAGTCTATAGGTGAGGGTCACCTAGTTTGAATCCAACAAGCAATCTGGAGTCCCATCCGTATGGAACTCCAGCATCCTTATCCATGGGCGCACGCCATCCTAGGCATGCATGCCCTTTCTTTCCAATTTTTAGAGAGGGGACAAGCCCCTATCGGCTCTCCAATAAGTGCGTGACACATGGGCAGATGTCCAAGAATCAAAGGTCGACGTTTGATCAAGTCAAAGTACAAGAATTAACAGGTGATAAAAAATGGCAGGTGTTGTCTCAAATTTATCTCATAAATTAAGACAACCCCTTTTTGACTTGGAAAAGCTCCAATCAAACTAGGTAAAGGTACCTGAGTGAGCACAAACTCATTTGGCTCAGTCGAGATAACTTTTAAGATAGAAAAAGGAGAATGTTAGGCTCAATCGTATGCTAGCATGATTTTCTTGAACCTAATTGAATCTTATTCAAATCAATTGAACTGGATTAGTTCAATTGATGATATCCAGATCCAAACCCTTATTTGTGTGACTTAGTTAGGTTCAGTTCTGTATGGTAATGGGATATGTCATGATCTCTATCATCGACATCATCGAAACTCCTTTCGATGGATCAGAACTCTTTTGATTCAACAGCTAGAATGATCGATCATCTAAATCATTCTAATTGCTCCCAAAATCCACCAGTGACACCTAGCAGTATATGGTGGCAACCCATCAGAGCTGAATGCGAACCTCTTGGTGCAGCTACTTGTGTGATTAAGTTCTTCTATCTTGAGCCCGATCAGATTAGGGTTAAGGTGAACTCGTCAAACCCTAGTCTCTATCATATGATGTAATCATTCGATTCAAGTCCAATGTGAAAACCTAAAATAGAAACTCTTTCTATTATTTCACTCTGCCATGGCCATGGGCTTCTGGACTTGATTCTCATGATCATCATAGGGCTGCTCCTCTACCACCGAGGTAGATAGATTCCATCTTGATGCAATCCAATTCCTACAATGAACATGCTATAGCCAACATACACCTCAGGGTTTCCATATGGCTAGGAGACCGAGTAATGGTGTAGTCAAACTATAACACCCTCAAGGTGAACTGCCGATGCACCTCAGGTCAAAGAACCAGACACACCACTGCAGCATCGAGTCAGTCATTGACGAGAAGGTAGACTTCCTAATGACTACTCGAGGTGGTCACGCTCAGTGCCCTCGTTCTCTAACGAGTACCTATACTCTCGCTCCGGTGTCTCCACACCATAGACTCAAGACTCATCTACTAAAGAGAAGCGATTGTACACCAACCTTTCGGATCAATCACCATCCTCATGATGATCCTATGGTCGGGAGCAATTTATGAGTTAATAATGATTATTCATGTCTTAAATTTTCAACTCTTGAAAATATGAATTATCATTACCATTAACTCAAAGGATGTATCACAGACACTAAATACACATATGTGATAGAAAATAACCCATTTTATTGATTTTAGTCAAAATTATAATTTTGCCCCTAGAAGTGTATTACAAGTGTCAGCCAATTCTGGCTTCTAGGGCACACATATCTAACAATCTCCCACTTGTCCTAAAGCCAATTGGCTACAAGTCTAAGTCCCATCTTCTCAAGGTGGGCTTCGATCTTCTGCTGGCCCAATGGCTTTGTAAGTGGGTCTGCCATATTATCTGTGGAGTTGACTCTCTTGACCTCGATGTAACCTTCTCGAGGTAATCGCGGATGAGGTGGTATCGCCGCTCAATGTGCTTGGATTTCTGATGAGACCTCGGCTCCTTAGCAAGGGCTATGGCGCCATTGTTGTCGCAGTATAGAGGAATGGCATCTGATGGCATTACTCCAATTCTGCAGCAAACTTCTTGTACCAGAATGCTTCCTTCGCAGCTTCTGATGCAGCGATATATTCTGCTTCCATGGTGGAATCTGCTATCACTGGTTTGCTTGAAACTCTTCCAGCTGACAGCACCACCATTGCACACAAACAGACTCCCAGATGTCGACTTTCGATCATCTACATCGGACATAAAGTCCGAGTCTGTATATCCCTGGACTTGGAGTTCTCCGTTACCAAAGACCAACATCATATCCTTAGTTCTTCTCAAGTACTTAAGGATACATTTCACAGAAGTCCAGTGTTCTTCACCTGGATTTGACTGATATCTGCTTGTGACACTCACAGCATGGGCTATATCAGGTCGTGTACATAGCATGGCATACATGAGGCTCCCTATTGCAGAAGCATAAGGGATCTTGCTCATGCGTTCTATTTCCTCAGGTGTGCTAGGGCACATCTTCTTGGAAAGATGAATACCATGTCTGAAGGGTATTAATCCCCTCTTAGAGTTTTCCATACTAAACCTCTTTAGTACTTCCTCTATGTACATCTTCTGTGAAAGTCCTAGCATCCTATTCGGTCTATCCCTATAGACCTTAATTCCTAGAATAAAGGATGCTTCACCTAGGTCTTTCATGGAGAATTCTTTGGACAACCACATTTTGACTGTCGTCAACATGGAAATATCATTCTCAATAAGGAGGATGTCATCCACGTACAATACGAGGAAGACAACAGCGCTCCCACTGACCTTTTTGAAGACACATGGTTCCTCTTCATTTTTGATGAAACCAAATTTTTGATCACATCATTGAAATGAGTGTTCCAGCTCCGAGATGCTTGCTTAAGTCCATATATGGACCTTTGCAGCTTGCAAACCTTGTGATCAGTATCACTGGATGTGAAACCTAGCGGCTGTTCCATATAGATATCTTCCTCAAGATATCCATTTAAGAATGCCATTTTCACGTCCATTTGCCATATTTCATAATCAAAATAGGCTGCACCGGCAAGCAATGTGCGGATGGATTTTAGCATAGCCACTGGGGAAAAGGTATCCTGATAGTCAATGCCTTCTCGTTGACTATAACCTTTTGCCACTAGTCTAGCCTTGAATGTCTCCACATTCCCATCTGCACCAATCTTTCTCTTGAAGATCCATTTACACCCAATAGGTACTATACCTTCTGGTGGATCTACCAAGGTCCAGACTTGGTTTGAGTGCATCGAGTCAATTTCTGACTGCATTGCCTCTAGCCATTTCTCGGAGTCGATATCTGATATCGCCTCGTTGTAGGTTTTGGGATCATCACCATGAGCACCATTACCTACGAGGAATATTTTCTCTACTTCCTCTGAAATAATACCTAAGTATCTTTCAGGGGGATGGAAAACTCTTTCCGATCTACGAGGTGGAGGAGGTAGTGTTCTTATTGGCTCAACCTGATTTGGTTCCAATTGGTCCTTAGCTCGTTGTACTTGTGAGACTTTCTCATCAAGCTTGATCTGCTTTCCAATGCCGCTATCTTGAATAAACTATTTTTCAAGAAAGATGGCATGTCGACTCACAATCACATTGTGGTCTTCTGGAATGTAGAAATAGTATCCTAATGACTCTTTAGGATATCCTATGAATCGAGCTCTGAAAGGACCTAAACTCTAACTTGTCCGCTTGTTGTCTTTTGACATGAGCCGGACAACCCCAAATTCTGAGATGACTCAGACTTGGTTTCTTACCATGCCATATCTCATACGGTGTGGTAGGAACGGTTTTAGAGGAAACCCTATTCAGTAGATAAATTGAAGTTAACAATGAGTGTCCCCAAAGAAAATCAGGGAAGGTCTGTGAAGCTCATCATGGATCGGACCATATCCAATAGAGTCCGATTTCTCCATTCTGAAACCCGTTGAGTTGAGGTGTTCCTGGTGGAGTCCATTGAGAGACTATGCCATTTTTCTTGAGATAGTCTAGGAATTTCCGACTAAGGTATTCACCTCCTCGATCTGATCGAAGAACCTTAATGGATTTTTCAGTTTGTTTTTCTACTTCATGTCTGAATTCTTTGAACTTTTCAAAAGCTTCAGACTTGTGTCTCATAAGATACACATACCCATACCTAGACAGATCATCAGTAAAGGTAATGAAGTAGATAAAATTGCCTCTAGCCGGCACATCAAATGGGCCGCACACATCAGTATGTACTAGGGCAAGGAGATCTGTGGCCCTTTCCCCATGTCCTAACAAAAGGGAGTTTAGTCATTTTGCCTTGAAGACAAGATTCACAAGTTGGATATGACTCGAAAGTCAATGGACTCAATAGCCCATTTTTCTCCAATTTGTTGATCCTATCTTCTGCTATATGACCTAATCTTAGGTGCCATAGATATCTATCATTTGGACTATCCCTAGGTCGTTTGATTTATGCATTCACGTTTTGCTCGATAGTTAAAAATAGATACATCAATATGTAGCTGATAAAGATCGTTAATAAGAAAACCATTGTAATTTTATTTCTTTCATAAAGAATGTTACAATGGTCCTTAAAGAAGGTAATCACATAGCCTTCTAATGCTAAGCATGAAATAGAAATCAAATTTCTGCTAGCTGTAGGCACATAATAACAGTCTTTCAAAACTAAGTCTAAACCAGATGGTAATCGAAGAGGGTATGTTCC
>QRFJ01000281.1:327435-541188 GCA_006176705.1 Cocos nucifera | reverse complement strand
GGGTTAGTCCAATTGATGATTAAAGAGAAAATCCTGATTTTTTGGATCAGGTTCGTTCAGATCTGATTGGATCGAAGAGGTATATTTCAAAAATTTTTCTCTCATATCTAAATCAGATTTGACACTTTTTTAGATCTGATTTATAAACTGATAGTTAAGAAAATAAAACTAAATTAATTCTAAATTAATTTTTACCTTGATCTTGGGTAATCTTATTATCCATTGATGATCCTGCGGAAGCTCTGAGGTTCTAAATCTTGCCACGCAAGCACCTGGCCTCTACCGATATCCACTCAGGCTGGATCTAGAGATTTTCTCCTGAGCTTCGATCAAATTAGGATTAAGGTGAACTCGTCAAACCCTAATTTCTATCATATGATTTAATCATTCGATTCAACTCCGATGTGAAAATCTTAATAGAAACTCTTTCTATTATTTCACACTCTCTACCATGGCCATGGGCTTATGGACTTAATTCTCATGATCATCATAGGGCTGCTCCTCATCCATCGAGATCGATAGATTCCATCTTGGTGCAATCCAATTCCTACAATGAACATGCTATAGCCAATATACACCTCAGGATTCCGAATGGCTAAGAGACTGAGTCATGGTGTAGTCAAAATATAACACCCTCAAGGTGAACTGTCGATGCACCTCAGGTCAAAGAATCAAACACACCACTGCAGCATCGAGTCAATCATCGATGAGAAGGTAGACTTCCTTATGACCACTCGAGGTGGTCACGCTCAGTGCCCTCATTTTCTAACGAGTACCTATACTCTCGCTCTGGTGTCTCTACACCGTAGACTTAAGACTCATCTACTATAAAGAAGCGATTGTACACTAATCTTTTGGATCAATCACCATCCTCATGATGATCCTACGATCAGGAGCATTTTATGAGTTAATAAATGAAAATTCATGTCTTAAATTTTCAACTCTTGAAAATATGAATTATCATTACCACTAACTCAAGGGATATATCACAGACACTAAATATACTTATGTGATAGAAAATAACTTACTTTATTATTAATAGTCAAAATTATAATTTTATTCTTAGAAGTGTATTACTAGTGTCAGCCAATTCTAGCTTCTAGAGCACTCATATCTAATAATACTCACTAGAGATAGTGAGCAGATACCAGTCTGATTCAAGTAAGAGCCACTAGAGGATTGTATAGATAATCCCTAAGTATTTGAAAAATACTAAGATCCAGTGACTCAAATATGAAAGTACGGACTTAAAATAATGGATGTTTTGATTTCGATCAGAACAAGATGACAATAAGAGAATGTCGACTCATACCCTAATTGTAGGAGCAATTTGCTGGATACGTTCTAAGCAGGATACTTTAGCCTATTCAGTTAGTGATGTAGAGTACATCGTGGCATATGATGCTGTCATGTAAACTGTGTAGTTACTGAGGTTCATTAGCAAGTTGAGAGTGGCACCCTCCACCCATGGTCCGATCCTATCGTAGCACTGGAGCCATAGCTCAAGCTAAAGAACTGAAGGAGCAGCATATTCTGCATCATTTTTATCTTAGATATTTGATCTGGGTGACGTCAATCTTTAGAACATCAATGTAAAAGGAGAACTTGACCGACTCATTTGCTAAGGCCTCGAAACTAAGGAGTTCTATGAACTCAAGTGGAAGATAAGATATTTGAAATTATTCTAATTGGCTTTAGTCTAAGTGGGAGTTATTGAAAAATGTATCCTAAAGCCAATCATCTAAGTAGTAGATGATTGAAATTAGTATATGAATTATCTAATAATAATAGTAATTTGGCTATTTCATCATAAAAGTTCTATCTTCCTTAAATGAACTCCTAAATTATGATGAAATCTTTAGAACCACAATCAATCGATAAAGAAGGATTTATCAGATAGTTCTTAAATTGCTCATAATCAAATGATAAGTTATTAATAAGAATGATAACTTATCGAGTGTAGGTCGCTGTATGCTATATGCATTGGTTGTCCTCACAACCAAATGGTGTGGAGGCACTAGTATGGCATCTAGATGAGATGTAGTAGTACATCTATACTGAACATGATTAATGTAGTACACTACTATCAAGAGTAGCTAGCTAAGGCCATTGGATATAAGTATCCCTTCGATCTGAGATCGTCACGGTGACTTACGAGCAACTTACTATACTTTAGTGCTGGACTATTTGTATTTCTAATATAGATGATGAAAGACTTTTGGATATAGTCAAGTACTTATAGAGTCAGTGTGTGAGTCAAGATGGAATTGACCACTCTTGATTAACTTCAGAAAGAGAATGACTCGTTGTATTTTAATTTAGCAAAATCTAGGCCTAGGTAATCCTCATGAGGTGTCATGGGATTTGCAAATTTTGAGACACAATAGTGATGACTTGTATGAGTGCTGATAGTGTACTCGAAGTCATCTTGAGCATTATTAGTCAAAGGGATGAATTATATGATAACCATGGGTCAGGGTTCTAAGAATGTTGCTTTACATACATTCGACCTATTCGGACGTCAGGATCCATTGCTAGATGGTAACTTCGATTGGTACAAAAATTAGTTTCTATGCTACTAACTTAGATTCGAACCTATGGGGTCACACAAATTAAAGCTTATAATCTGATCGGATGGTTAATCGATGATTGAGAATCATTTTGAGGTCAAACATTCAATAAGATTGATGTTTGACCTAATGCAAGTGTTGTAGGAGGATCGACTAGCAATTGAATTGCTAATTGGCTCAATTTAATTAAGCAATCAGGCTGAGATCAAGTTTAATTGAATTTGATTCAATTAAAATTAGTTTAGATTTAATTAGAATAAATCTAATTAATTTATTGGATAAGCGAATTGTAAGGAAAGAATAATTCCTTGTTTGACTAGGACTTGGGTGCCCCTGATTGACTTAGAATTTAAATTAGATTTAAATCTTAATTTAATCTAATTAATTAAGATCCTAATTGGATTAGAATTATCTTTAATTAGATTATATTTAATATAGTTTAAATAAGATTTAAATTAGATTTAAAATAATTTTGATCTAGTCAAACAAGAGGAGTCCCAATTGGACTGGGACTCTCTCTCTTTCACTTACGCCTAAGAAAGCCCATGCTATATTTTAATTCTAAATTTTTTTTCTATGATTTTCATGCCTAAGAAATGATTTTCCACACCCCATTATCTCAAGAATTGAATTTAAATTTAATTTGGTCAAAATTAGAAGAAAGTTGGAGATTGTTTCCTACTTGGAAGAGTCTTCTTTGACCCAAACTCCTCCCTCCCTTGTGCGCCAACTCTACCCACGCCCCTTTATCTTATTCGGTCCTTTTTTTCTTAATTTTGTGCATGAGAATTAGTGGTTACATAAAAAGATAAGTGGGAGAGGCATCCAAGAGTTGGACGCCCCATAGAAGTCCTCCTTTGACTAGGTTTTGACCTAGTCTTGCAATAAAAGGTGGATGCCTCTTATGAGATGGTTTGAGGATGTAAAAAATCCTAAAAAAATCATAAAAAATTAGAAAAAAAGGAGGAGAAGGTGTGGAGGATTTGTGGCACCAAGATTCATGGAGAAGAGCCTTCAATTAAGATATCAAAGGTTGATGTCTTGAAGAGACAAGGTAAGAGAGAAGATTATCTTCTCTTGTAATTTTGTTTAAAAGTCTTTATCCTTTATTTTTCTTTATGATTTTTATGTGATAAAAATTTGAGAGAAAGAGGATTAGAGCATAGGATATGTGGTCCAAGGTGTTGGAGCATAGAGATTCTTTTTGGACATTATCTGATCATGTCCTGATGTGAGAAGAAGAAGAGAAGGTCTTCTCTTAGGGTTTCCTTTAGAGCCCTTCTTCTCCATTTTATTTATGAGATTTTTATGAGAAAAATCTGAGGGTGTGAGATCTATAAAAGTAGAAAAAAAAATCTAGAAGAGAAGGTCTCCTCTGAACCTAGTATAAGAGATGTTTTCAGGACATCAACCGTTGATGTCTTGAAGGAGAAGATTTGTCTTCTCCTAGGATTTTTTCATATGTATTTATTTCTGATTTATGGAAGATCCAAGGATTGGATTCCTCCCTTATTCCTCTTCATGTTCTTCATCTCTTGGAGTGTTCAAGAGATCCGAAGAATATGTATTTGATTAATCATCAGGAGGGATCCATGAGAAGCTAGCACTTCGAGCAGATCTTCATTCGACGAACCTTCGATCTATATTGCAGGTTCATGTGGATCACCTGTAGAGGTCGGATGCTTGTGTAGCTCCAAAGGCAACAATAGATTCAACCATGGAGTTCTCGACCCATGCAAAGATAAGAGATCTGATCTCTTGGTGATCTAGATGCGATCTAGGATTAGATCTAGAATTATTCTAGATCTAGGTATTGATATGATCAATACTACTTATGATTAATTTAATTTTAGATTTATTTTTGCATCATAACATGTTATAGATGCTTGATGTAGGATTTTGTAATTTGATTACATACATGTTGTAAATTAAATAGTTTAATCTATGTCTTTCACTGCTCTATATTTCGAAAAAGTTTTAAAATCTATGCATTAAATCCTGCATATTTCTCAACAGAATGATGAGGATCCAATCACCTATATGGATGCAATGTAGAGATCTGATTTTGAGAAATAGCTTGAGGCCATGAAGTCTAAAATGGAGTCCATGAAGGTCAATAATATGTGGACATTGGTTGACCCACCTGAAGGGATTAAACCCATTGGATGTAAGTGGATCTTCAAAAGAAAGAGGGACGCGGACGAAAAGATGAAGATCTATAAAGCCCGTCTAGTTGCCAGGGGATATCATCAACATTATGGTATTAACTATGATGAGACGTTCTTCCTTGTAGCAATACTTAAATCCATTCAGATAATGCTTATGATTGCTGTCGATCTGAACTATGAGATCTAATAGATGGATGTGAAGACAGCTTTTCTAAATGAAGAGCTGATTGAAGAGGTGTATATGATACAACCTGAGTGGTTCACATCCATAGATGAGTCCAAGATGTGTAAGCTTCAAAGATCCATTTATGGATTGAAGCAGGCATCTTAGAGTTGGAACATGCATTTTGATAAGATAATCAAAATATATAGCTTCGTTAAGAATGAAGAAGAGCCCTACATTTATAAATGAGCAAATGGTCCAGCAGTGGTATTCCTTGTCTTGTACATGGATGATATTCTCTTAATTAGAAATGACATTCCCACACTACAGGAAATAAAAGTATGATTATCATCATAGTTCTCCATGAAGGACTTGACTGAAGCATCCTATATTTTAGGGATGAAGATCTATAGAGATAGATCTAAAAGGATGCTTGGATTATCCTAGTTCACGTACATAGATATTATGCTGAAGAAGTTCAACATGGAGAATTTCAAAAAGGGCTATCTCTTGATAGGCCATAAAATTTTTTTCTCTAAGAAGGATTGTCCGACAACTCCTGAAGAGAGAGAGCATATGAGTAGAGTCTCATATGCTTCAGCAGTGGGATCTATCATGTACGTCATCATATGTACGCGATCAGATGTGGCATACTCACTAGGAGTAGTGAGTAGATACCAATTTAATCCTAGAGAAAACCACTAGAAAGTGGTTAAAGACATCCTTAAGTATTTGAGAAATACTAAGAATCAATGGTTGATTTATGGCAAGTTAGATCTGAAACTTATGGGGTTTACAGACTCTAGCTTTCAATTTGATCATGATGACAGTACAAGCATATCGGGATATATCTTTACTCTGAATGATGGAGCCATCTGCTAAAAGAGTTTCAAGCAGCATACTATGGCAGTCTCTATTTGCGAAGCAGAGTACACCACAATATCATATACCATGAAGAAAGCTGTATGATTGAGAAAGTTCATCACCGAGCTTGGAGTAGCATCCTTCCTTGATGGCCCGGTCCTATTTTACTACGACAGCACTGGTGTCATTACTCAAGTGAAGAAACCAAAGGCACACCAGCAGATAAAGCACATACTGCACCGCTTCCACCTGATCCAAAAGATCATAGATCGAGATGATGTGGACCTTTAGAAGATCGACGGAAAGAAGAACCTGGCCAACCCCTTTACTAAAGTCCTAGCGATAAAGAAGTTCGACAATCATAAGTCGAAGATGGATATTAGATACTATATCGAGTGGCTTTAGAATAAGTAGAAGTTGTTGAAAAATATGTCCCAAAGTCAATCGTCAGCCTGTTAATGGTTGAGCTACATTATAATTATAATTAATTTATTAATTAATAAAATATATTTTTGATATTTTTCATTATAAGTTTTTATCTTCTAATGAACTTTATTATTGTGATGAAGTCCTTAGAACTATTTAGGTTCGATAAAGAGAGGATATATTAATTAGTTCTTAAAACTATTCATAACCAAATAATAGGCTGTTAATTAGGACAACAGCGTCTATCGAGCATAGGTTGCTGTATGCCATATAGGTTGGTTATCCTCTTAACCAAGAAGTGTGGAGATACTGGTATGGCATATAGATAAAAAATAGGGATACATCATCACTGAACGTGATCAACTTCAGAGCATTCTGCTATTGAAAATGTCTTTGATGGGATATAAGTATAAATATCTCTTAAACCTAAAATTACCTCAGTGGCTTGCAAGCAACTCACTGTGCTTTGATACCGAACTAACTGAATTTTTAATTTAGTAATAGAAGACTTCTGGGCACAGTCAAGTACTTGCGAAGTCGGTGTGTGATCAAGATAAAATTGACCACTCCAAGAGTTAGAGAAGAATATATCACTATATTTCAATATAGCAAAATCTTAGTCAGGATAATCCATGAGATCGATTTGGTATTTTGAAATACAATATGGATAACCTGATCAGAGTTGATAGTTTAACTCTGAGGTGTCCTACGAGTATTTGGTCAAGAAGATGAATTATATGAAAACTATATCCACATGGGTTTTAAGGATATTATTCTATACATTCGACCTATCCGACCATCGGATACCATTACTAGATGGTCACTTTGACTGGTATATGAATTTATTTCTACGCTATTGATTTAGGTTCGGACTTATGGGGTCATACATATTAGAGTTTATGATTCGATTGGATGGTTGATCAATGATTGAGATTCATTCTAAGGTTAAACGATCAATACGATTGATGTTTAACCTAGTATAAATATTGCAGGAGGATCGATTAGCAATTTGATTGCTAATTAGCTTAATTTAATTAAGTCAAAAGATTAAAATTAAGTTTAATTAAATATAATTTAATTAGATTTAGTTTGGACTTGATTGAATCAAGTCCAATTGATTTATTGGATAAGCCAAGTGCAAGGAACAACTAGTCCTAGTTCAACTAGGAGTTGGGTCAACCCAATTTTTTAATTTGATTAAAAAATTAAATTAAAAATAAATTTAATTTAATCTAATTTAATTAAGTTTTTAATTAGATTAGAGCCTAACTTAATTAGATTGAATTAATTTTGATTTGATTTGGTTTGAGAAACCATATTTGACTAAGTCAAATATAGAATCCTAGTAAGACTAGGATCCATCTTGCGCCACCTATATGCCATGCCTCCCCACACCCACTCTCCCTTTATTTTTGTTGACAAATCTTCTCTCCCTAGTCTTCATGAATGTCCACTCATCTTCTCTCTTTCTCATATGGCAATTAGTTGTGGACCCAGTCAAAGGAGAAAGTTTGAATTTGATTTGAATTTTCCTTTGGATGGAGTTTTAGGAAACTAAAACTCCTCACATGCATGCTGCCCATTCTCCCTATTTTCTCTTTGATTTATTTGGTAGAAAAGAAGGAATTTTGTGTGCTTTTCTCGGGTGGTCCATGCCAAAAAGAAAGAAGAAGGCGTCCAAGTGTTGGGTACCCCAATTAGTTGCCATGTTTGTTCTTTCCTAGTCTAAGAATTTGACCCAATAAGGACTCCTCTATAACTCATTATATAGGATGAATTTTGGGCTAATTTTTGGACATATTCCAGAGCTTGGAGAGTGCTTTTGGGCATGTGAATATCAGTGTGAGAGATCTCTTGGGTGTTGGGTTTTCATAAACACCAATCTGAATGTCTAGAAGAAGAAAGCACTGGATCAATTGTCGAAGAAGGATCAGCACAATACTAGCATACTATGCTGATTTCCTACGTAGAACTTTTAATCGGAGTTCATAGGCTTATGTGAACATCTCTTAGAGGCCAGACATGTGTGCAGCTTGGAGCATCATCCTCAAGCCCTGATCAATAAATTAGAACGTCTAACTTGCATAGGTAATACAGATATGATCTATTTTTACATACCTGCATTAGATGTAGTGTAAATGCATGTTGATATGATCAATATGTTTTTCTTTCTTTATGCTTTCCCACAAGCTACTATAGGCTCCTCTATCGCAGGCTTCTCCTTTGTTGCGATGGTTCAAATTCGAGGTGCCAAAATTCAACAGCACAAACTCGAGTTGACTCATGATAAGTAAGAGTCGACTCTCTCAAAGAAGGTAGAAAACTAAATTTTGGGGATTCCAACTTGAGTCGATCCTAGAAGAGCTCAAGTCAATCTTAGACAAATTGAGTCAACTCATGAAGATGACAAGCCGACTATCTCAGAAAAGATAGAATGTAGGATTTTCAGACTTTGAGGGTGAATCCACTTCTAAAAGGTTAAGTCAACTTATAAGTAGCTCAAGTCAACTATTGAGGAATTTGTGTCGGCTCTGGACATGAGAAAGTTGTAATAGCTAGTTTTTCTATACATCTTCGACGATTATTTCTCCACTCTAATGGCTAGTCTAAGCATCCTAATGGTCAGAATTCACTCTCCAGCCACTACCAAGATCATAAAAGACTATAGAATCATTTGGAAAGTAAGAGGAAGGGATTAGAAAGAGAATATCATTATTTTGTGAGAGCTTTATTAAATATCCTTGGAAAGAAAAATAGATAGGAATTAAGTACAGAATTAAGTGAGCTTTTAAGAGTGATCATCTCCATCATTTTCTACATCCTCTCAAGCATCAAGAAAAGAAGTTGAAACTTTATTTGAGCAATCTTTCAGTAACTTCAATAAATTTTTAAAAAGTTTTTTACTTTTATTTTCTTTTATGCTAAAACTCATTATCTTTATATTATTTTTTTTAAAGTCTCTTCGAGAGAAAGAAACTTGAGGTTAGGCCCAACCAAGTTTGGAATTGGACTTATAAAATTTTGGTTGGTGAGCCCGTAAAATCAATTGGATTGATTATAAGCCTAAAAAATAATCGGTGTATAGTTTTTGGTTGGTGATCCTGAAAAATCAATTGAATTTAATTATGAGTTCGGATAAAACAATCATGTTATAATCGAATTAATTATAATGAAATTTTCAAAAAAAAATTGGAGAGTAGACGTAGATGTGGGGTTACACCAAACTACTATAAGTTTGTTATATTTGTATTGTGCCTTTCTTTCTTACTTATTTTATAATTCTTGCTTTACATTCTTGTTTAATTTCATTGTTGCACATAGCATGCACATCATATTCACTTAAGTTAGCTTAAATTGAAGCATATAATTGTTTAGATTTTAGATTTACTTAAAGTTTTTAAGAACCCAATTCAAGCCCCCCCCCGCCCCCTCTCTTGGGTTGCTATCCTTTCTGAGCAATAAGTGGTATCAAAGCAAGTGCTCTTATATTTATTGTTAATATAGCAGTCTTAAGTCAAAGATCATGACAACTCTGATTGGTTTCTTATTTGCTAAAGATCAATCTTCTTTGGGATCACCACTATTTAATGGCACTAATTACATGTTTTGAAAAGCTAGAATAAGGATATTTATACAAGTTTTAGATTATGACATATGGAGAGTCATAATTAAAAAACAACACACTCACATTTATAGTTAATGGAGTATCTCTTCTCAAACTAGAAAAGGATTGGAATGCACATGATAAAAAGATGGCTCAAGTGAATGTTAAAACTATAAATATTCTATATTGCTCTTTAGATGTACTTGAATTCAATAGAATATCTACTTGTATATCAGTAAAAGAAATTGGGATAAATTAGAAATCACTCATGAAGGAATAAGCCAAGTTAAAGAATCTAAAATTAATTTACTTATTCATAAATATAAATTATTCACAATGGAATAACATGAGTCTATTTTTGATATGTTCTCAAGATTTACTAATATTATTAATGCTTTAAATGGTCTTGGCAAAATTTATACTAACTATAACCTTATTTACAAGGTTCTAAGATATTTGCCAAAAGCTTGGGAAACTAAGGTGATAGCACTAAAAGAAGCAGAAGATCTTAGCAAGCTGTCCATGGAGGAATTAATTGATTCACTCATGACACATAGTTGAATATGCACTAAAATAAGGCAGAAGAAGTATCGAAGAAGAAGACCATCGCCTTCAAATCAGCTGCAAAATTAAAAGAAAGTGATAGTTGGAGGATGAAGATGAAGAAGAAATTGGTGATAAAGATGAGGACTTAGGGCTACTCACTGGGTGATTCAAGAAGTTCCTCATGAAAAAAGGTTCAAAGAAAAGGAAAGATATAGAGAAAGAAAGAAAATTAATATCAGTTGCCACAAGTATAATAAGAGGAGACACTATAAGCCAGACTACCCTCTACTCAAAAAAAACTCCAAAAAGAGCAAATAGAATGCAATGATGGCTATTTGGGGAGATAGTGATATTTTAAGTTCAGAAGAAGAAGAAGAAGAGGAAAGATTTGCAAATCTTTGCCTCATGCTTCAAAATGATGAGGTAAATATTGAAAACTCCTCTATTTTTTTTGATGAATTATTAGAAGCCTTTCATAAATTAATGAATAAATTCAAAAAGACAAGATTGAAAAAGAAAGAGCTTAAGAAATCAAATTTAATTCTAATTAAAGAAAAGAATAAGCTCATGATAGAAAAAGATAAATTTTTGAAAGAAGGAATTCTTGGCTAATGAGAAAGAAAAATTTTTGAAATCTAAAAATTCTTCAATAGAAGAAAATGCTAAATTAAGAAAAAAATTAAAGTTTTTAAAACCTATAGTTAAAAAGTTTACCTTTAATTCTCAAAAATTTTAATTAATATTAAATAATCAAAAAGTTATTTTCAATAAAATTAGAACTGGTTTTAATCTAGTAAGAAAATATAATTTATCAAAAATATATTTTCTAAAACTTCACATATAAATCATTCTATTACTTGTTTTAAATGCAACAAAGCATAGGCCACAAAATTTCTGAATACAATATTAATAGAAATGGTCATCCTTTGATTAAACAAATTTAAGTTTCAAAAAGGAATCATATGCACCTACTCCAATGGATCCAAAAAAGCTTGGGGACCAAAATTCAAAAAATAATTTTGCAGGTATATCATGCATCCAATGGCTTGAAAAGAGCAAATTCTTAAAGAATGGATGCTTAGGACTTAAAATAGATAGGTAATCATGTTTGATAAAAGCTAAACCTTCTATACATGATACCATCATTGTTTGCTAAATTTGTTTTGCCTAATTGATTGATTTTAATGATTTTATTTCATGTCTAAAATATTTTTAATGCATTGCTTGCAACTTGTATATGCTCTTCTAATTCTATATAACATTTTGATTGTTTGTTATAAGCTTATGTTTTTATCTTAAATTTAGCATGCTTCACTAATCCCTTGTATCATATTATTTCAATCATTAATTATTTGAGAAACCTAAATAATGATAAGCTTGATTGATTAGGAAATCACTTGGGTGCAAATCATATGGAATTAAAATTTTGACATTTTTATAAGACACTTAATTATTGAGAATTTCTCAAAAAATTGTATGATCTAAGAACTTCAAGATAAGATATTTATTCATAAAAGATCATATAATTGGTATTGTTATTTTGCATGATTACATCCTATCTTTGATCTTTAAGGCTTTAAAAATTTTCTAGTTGAACCTCACCCTTAGAGCTCTTATCTAGTTCTTCCTTGATTTAATCATATTCAAATTAATTAATTCTAATCCCCCAAAATTGATTCAAATATCATTCTTGATCATGAATTTAATTGTCTACTAATTCTCATTCTATTTGATCAAATTTTTCTTGATTTAAAATTTTTTGAACTATTTTCTATATTGAGGAGTTGACTCCTAGAGGAGTCGACTCATAGATTCCATGAAAAAATAGTTCTATAAGAAGTTGACCCTTAGTTTTACTGAAGTCAACCCCTCATCAAGAGTCGACTCAAGATTAAGTGGAGTCAACCCCTAGTTCTGTTTAATGTTGTTTGTTAATTTCTATACATATCTGTATTGATTCAATATATTCTTTATTTACTAAATTAAGGGGGAGAAGAATATGCTCTTACAATGTTTACTTTTGATTGAATATGCTTATTTTAGAAAAAAATGTAGAGAATTAAGATAAATTAATTTTTTAATTTTAATTATTGAAAATAGGAGGAGAAATTCAAAATTAAAAGCAAAAATAAACTTTAAACTTAAATATTGATATCCTACTTATCTTGATTTAAGCATTGATGTGATTTTGATGTGTTCATTCATACTTTACATGTTTTAATCTTGTCATCATTTTAGTTGGTATTGAGCTGAATTTGAAAAATATTTTTCTCTGGATGATCACTTTTAAGAAATAATTTTTAAATTACTCTTTTTTAAATCTTCAAGTGGCATCTTTAAGTGGTATCAAGAAAAAAAAATTCAGGAAAAAATTCTTTTGATTTGAATTCAAAGCATATGGTATCAAGATGGTTATCCTTATGTAAATTTTCATAATTGGTATCATATAGATTATTTTTTCCTTGTACTCCTTTATTCTATTTTTTGATAAAAAAAAAGATTGTTTTGTCTCAAGTTTACTTTGCTTTGATACATCCTCAATATTATATCATTGGAGATAAATTCTAGAATTTGATACCTTTTCTAAGCTTACTTGATTGATACCTATTAAGAAAAGAAAGAGATGAGTTTTTAAAAACAAAATATATCCTATGATTTGCTTTGTTTGATCTATTCAAAATCATTCGTATTAAAAAGCTCTATCTTTCTTGAATCCTTAAGGCTCAAAATAAGTTTCAAACTAAATTTAAGAACTTATTCATTTCATCTATATTATTCAAAAAGGGGGAGAAGCATTTTTTGAATTTATATTGCTCAAAATTGAATTCAAAAGGGAAATTTTCTTATTATCTTTTTTCTGAATTTGAAAGCTAAATTTTAATTAAATTTGAAAAGAGGGAGAACTCAAATCAGTTTCGAAAACTGAATGTGTGTTTAGTTGAATTTGAGTTGATTTTGATGATATTTTTCAAGTCTTTTCCTTGCACTTTTTGATGCTATCAAAAAAAGGGAGAGTATGATGTGTTAAATATATGCTTAAATGCTTGAGTTGATCACATGCTTGAAATACTTAAAATGCTCATCTGTTTGAATTGAGACAATCATATAAAATGAGTATATGTTGAATATTCTTGAAATGAGCATTGATTTTTTAAACTCTGAATTTAAGATGAATTAAAACATTCATGAAAATTATGCTCACAGATACTTAGTTATTTACTTCATGATTCATATTGGTAAATTAATTAAAATATATTATATTTTATTATGTATATACTCAAAGTTTTGTCATCATCAAAAAGAAGGAGAATGTTGATCCTATGATTGATTTTGATGATTACAAAATTTTTGAGTAATTATAATACTAATTATGTATTTCAAGAGTAGATATAAGATTTTTTAGGTGCTCATAATGAAGATTGTATTCAAAGAAAAAATCCCCACAAAGGACCTAAGTCAAAGTAATTTAAAGAAGAAATTTTTGATTTTTGACTTAGTGGAGTCGACTCCAAAAGCACAGGAGCCGACCCCTGAATTGAAACTGGCAAAAAAAAATAGGACTTTAAGTTTTAGAAAATTCACAAGTCGATCCTAGGAGAAGAGGAGTCGACCCTGGCATAGTTAGAGTAGACTGGCATGGGCTCGAATTGACTCATGACAAGCAAGAGTCGACTCTCTCAAAGAATAGAAGATTGCATTTTTAGGATCCCAGCTCAAGTCGACGTCCCTAGACAAGTTGAGTCAATTTATGAAGATGGTGAGCCGACTTTTTCAAAAAAAATAGAATGTAGGATTTTTTTAATCTTAAGGATGAGTCGACTCTTGAAAGGTTGAGTCGACTTGTGGATAGCTTGAGTCAACTACTAAGGAATTCGAGTCAACTCCTAATATAGAAAAGCTATAATAGCTAGTTTTTCTGTACATCTCTAAGAGTCATTTTTTCACTCTAATAGCTAATCCAAGCATTCCAATGGTTAGAACTCACTCTCCAACTATGATCAAGCTTACAAAAATCCAGAGAATTATTTGGAAAGTAACAGGAAGGGATTAAAAAGAAAATATCATTATTTTTGTGAGAACTTTATTGAATATTCTTGGAAAGAAAAATAGGGATGAATTACGTGCAAAATTGAGTGGGCTTTCAAGAGTTGTCATCTCTATCAACTTTCACATCCTCTCAAGCATCAAGAAGAGAAATTAAAACTTCATTTGAGCAATCTTTCAGCAATTTCATCAAGCTTTTAATAAATTTTTTATTTCTATTTTCTTTCATACTAAAACTCATTATTTTGTATCTTGTTTTCTTTTCAAGTTTTTTTGGAAAAAACTTGGGGTTAAACCCATCCAAGCCCAAAATTAGACTTGTAAGATTTTGGTTGATGAGCCCGTTAAACTAATTGAATTGATTGTAAGCTTGAAAAATAATCAGTATATAGATTTTGATTGATGATCTCAAAAAATCAACTAAATTTAATTATGAGTTCGAGTAAAATAATTATATTATAATTGGATTGATTATAATAAAATTTTCAAGAAAAATTTGGAGAGTAAACGTAGGTGCGGAATTGCATTAAACCACTATAAATTTATTATGTTTGTATTGTACCTTGCTTTCTTACTTTACTTACTTTATAATTCTTGCTTTACATTCATTATTTTAATTCTGCTATTGTATATAACATACACATCACATTTACTTAAATTAACTTAAATTGAAGCACATAATTATTTAGATTTTAGATTTGCTTAAAATTTTTAAGAATCTAATTCATCCTCTCCTCTTGAGTTGCTATCCTTTCTGAGCAACAAACCAAAAACAACATGGTTAGAGAACCTTCAAAGGTCATTTACATAGGCACACCTAAGCAAATGGAACGTAATATTACATCCAAAATTTTTTCCATATACACTGCAAAGCAGTAGTTCTGGGATGATACCACATTGATGAATAAGAGGTAGATACCCAAAAGGAAGAGTGAACCAACTTGAGATATATTCAGTGATATAAGGTTCATGGGGCATGATTAGGATATAGAAGCTAATATTAAATATAGCAAAATACCAAAATCAACATAAAGAGTCAACTGTATTATGCCTAGTTAAGTGACCTGCTAATTGATTTTTTTCCTTGCATCTACTTCCAAAACTTTTAATTGCAGCACAGAGGAGTTTTGACCATCCTTGGATAAAAGGAAACCATATTGCTTTCCTAGTTTGATAGGATCTCCAGCAGTTAGGGAATTGATGAACATAATGTCTGCCTCACATAGACTTGGCTCTTCTATGCCCAACACTTTTAAGTTTCTTGTGGAGTAGCTGAGTGCTATTTTTCACCTCAGTACCAGGTGATGATGGTATAACTTTGTGGGATTGGGTGGAGAGGGCCTCCAAAAGCCTCAAGAAAACCACGTGTAGGGGAGTAAGCTCACCCATTTTTGAGTATGGGGCAAATGGCTTCTCAGCGGCACTATTTATGGTAGGTACAATATCACGTTGCTCCAATGGCTAGAGATGGTAGCTAATCATTGCCTTATATGTGGGCCTATCCATTGTTCTAGGAGAAGGTTGGCTGCCGTGGAACTTAATGGACCAACGGGCAACAAAAGAGCCACACCACACGGAGGTCAGTTATAGTCCATAGATTGATCTATAATTATTTTTTAATTTTCAAAATTTTTAGATAAAATAATTTTTTTTAAATTATTAAAAAATTATTTTTCAATTTCTATCATCCATTTAAGCCATCCACTATCCATAAAATGATAGAACTATCTCTTGATGGACAGTGGCTATAGCAGTCATGGGGGATGCATAGCAGCACCGGAGGGAAGGCAGTCAGAGGGCACGGAGGGGAGGGGAGCACGGTCGAGAGGCTGTGCTAGTGGTGCGACGGGCGAGGGCCCAGGGGCGGTGCCAGTGGCACGATGGGTGGGGAGCCACGGGAGGGAGCACGGAGCAGCGAGGCGAGGGGACGCGGTCAGGGATGCGCAGAGGTGAGGGGCGGCCAAGGGGCGATGCCGGATGTGCGACCGGTAGGGGACCGTGGGGGGAGGGGAGGTGGGGGACCGCGGGAGGGGAGTGCGGAGCAGCAGCACCGTCGAAGGGGGACGCAGTCAAGGGCACGCGGAGGGAAGGGGAGCGTGGCTAGGGGGCGGTGCCAGATGCGTGACGTGCAGGGGAAGGGAGGAGGGGGGTGGTGTCGATCACGCGACAGGCGAGGGGCCGTGGGGGGAAGGGAGGCGGGGGATGGTGTCGGTCCCATGATGGGGGTGCGGGTGGGGGTTGTGGCGTGCGGGGTAAGGAGGAAGTTAAGAAGGAAGAAGGAAAAAAAGAAAAAAAAAGAAAAAAAAATAAAAAATAAAAATAAAAATAAAAAAATAATATAGTTTTTTTCAGATTTTTTCATTATACTAATAATAATAATAATAGCCGTGGAATTCTCAATTTTGATAAAAAATAAAAAAATAAAAATAATAATTATTAAATAATAAAATATAAATTTTTCATAATAATAATAATAATAACAATAATAATAATAATAATAGTCACCACATCATTAATTTTGATAAAAAATTAAAATTAAAAATAAAAATAATAAAATAGTAAGTATTATTAAATAATAATAAAAAATATATATCTATATAACAAAAATAATAAAAAATTATTAATATTAAATAATAATAACTAATAATAACCATCGAATCATTAATTTTAATAATAAATAATTTTTATCATTAAAAAATAAATAAATAATTTAATAAATTAAATAAATAATTTAAAAAAATTAAAATTGGGTAACCAAATTACATGATTGAGTAACCAAAGAATCATCTTGTGTAACCTGAATATAAACCTTATAACTTGAGTGCAAATCTATGTAACCTGAATATAAATCAGTATAACTAATTAAAAAATAAAAATAATAAAAAAGAAGAAAAATAACAAAAATAATAATAAATATTAAGTAATAAAAAAAATAGATTTTTCATAATAATAATAATAGCCACTGCATCATCAATTTTGATAAAAAATATAAAAAATAAAAATAAAAGTAATAAAATAATAATAATAAAATATATATCTATATAATAAAAATAATAAAAATTATTAATAATTATTAAATAATAATAATAATAACTAATAATAATAGCCATCAAATCATCAATTTTGATAATAAATAATTTATATTATTAAAAAATTAAATAAATAGTTTAAAAATAAATAAATAGTTTAAAAAAATTAAAACTGAATAACTAATTTAAATGATTGTATAATCAGAGAACCATCTTATGTAATCTGAACATAAATCTATATAATTTTAGTACAAGTATATGTAACCTGAATATAAATCAGTATAATCAATTATCAAAATTACGTAACCAAAAAATTTGATTACGTAATTTTGATAATTGGTTATATAGATTTATATTCAGTTTACACAGACTTGTACTCAAGTTATATAAGTTTATGTTCAGATTACACCGATGATTCTTTAGTTATACAATCATTTAAATTAGTTATCCAATTTTATTTTTTAACTATTTATTTATTTTTTAACTATTTATTTATTTTTTAACTATTTATTTAATTTTTTAATGATAAAAATTATTTATTATCAAAATTAATGATTCGATGGCTATTATTATTATTAGTTATTATTATTTAATACTTATTAATATTTTTTTATTATTTTTATTTTATAGATATATATATATATATATATATATTATTTAATAATTATTTTTTTTTTATTTTTTTATTTTTTATCAAAATTAATGATGTGGTGACTATTATTATTATTATTATAAAAATTTATTTTTTATTATTTAATAATTATTATTTTTAGTATATTTATTTTTAATTTTTAATTTTTATTAAAATTGAGGATTCAACGGCTATTATTATTAGTATTATGAAAAAAATCTCAAAAGAGCTATATTATTTTTTATTATTTTTATTTTTATTCTTTTACTTTTTTCATTTTTTTCTTTTTTTTTTCTTTCCTCCTTCCCCCGCACGCTACAATCCCCCCACGCCGTCGCATGTCCGGCACCGCCCCCCTCCCTGCCCCCCATGGCACCGCCCCCCGCCCGGCACCACCCCCCAACCATGCTCCCCTCCCCTCTGCGCGCCCCTGACCGCGTCCTTCCCCCCCCCCGATGGCACCGCTACTCCACGCTTCCCGCTCCCACGGCCCCCCGCCTCCCCTCCCCGCATGGCTCCCTACCCGTCGCACGTCCGGCACCGCCCCCCGGCCACCCCTCACCTCTGCACACCCCCAATCGAGTCCCCTCCCGATCCCGCCAGCACCGCTGCTCCGCACTCCCCTCCCCACGGCCTCCTGCCTATCGTGCCACTGGCACCGCCCCTCAGGCCCCCATCTGTCGTGCCACTGGCACTACCCCGTAGCCGCGCTCTCCTACCCTCCATGCCCCCAAACCGCCTCCCTTCCAGCGCTGCTGTGCATCCCCCACGGCCACCATGGCCACTGCCCATCAAAAAGCAATTCTGTCATTTATGGACAGCGGATAGCTTAAATGAATGGTAGAAATTGAAAAATAATTTCTTAACAATTCAAAAAAAATTTATTTTATTTAAAAATTTAAGGACTAAAAAATCATTTTAGACCGAACTATTTGATAATTTTCTCTATTTCTTATGAGACCACATCCTGTTGGGCAGACCTTGGCTCTAGAACGACCATGAGGTACATCCTCAGGGCAAGGCATGCTGCCGGACCTCCCAACCACAAGGGAAGAAAAATCACCATCATGCCCAAGAAGGAAGACCTCCGTGTCCCAAAGAAGCCCGATTTAATTCCACAACCTCTACAAATTTTGTCATCCAGATCGAATTCGAGAAAGAAGGAAAGAAGGCAAGGGCTATCTATGCCTAATTGCCGAGTACTCCCAAGTCGTCGAAGAAGGTCAAGCCACCCCTAGAAATGTTGAAGGTCTTCTACGACCTAAATTTTGAAGTGATTCTAGATGGATTACTTCCTCTGAGGGATATCTAGCTTGCGAGCAATCTCATTCTCAGATCTAGCCAGTCGAATCCTGCACCATATAAGAAAAGCCAAGCAGCAAGCGGTGGATTGGTAGCTGCAAAAGAGTTTACAAGGAAAAGTCCAAGCCCTTATGGGGTCCGTATACTCTTCTCGTACCAAATATAGATTGTTGTTGGTGTGTGCACCTCTATGGCTAAAAGATTCGCTGTCGAGTATCAGTTCTGCATCACAAGGGCTGATGATATGCTGGACTGTTGTTGGGATCTACGGTCTTCTCCAAAATAGATCTCATAAGCGGCCACCATCATATCCGGATCTGACTTGAAGATGACTAGCTAGTATACTACTTTCAAAATCGAGGAACTATACGAGTGGCTAGCTTGTCATGCCATTCCGACTCATCACGTGCACCTAGTACATTAATGAGCGCAACGAATCAAATTCTTGAGCTCTTTGTTGGTAGATTTATTGTGTAGTCCACTTCAATGCAATCCTTATCAGTAGCATATCTGAAGCATTTAGAGCATGTAAGACAAGTGATGTGTGTAACTTTGGCAGGAAAAGCTCTACATCTATTTGAAAGTGTACCTTCATGTGCAGCCCAAGGTAATCTTCTTAGGGTTTGTGTTTCGCATCGTATAGAGTTTAAGCCAGCCCTAAGAAGATAAATGTGATTGGGGATTGACCCATGGAAACCAACTTCCATGAAGCAGCTAGGGAGCGTCCATCGACTTGCTACTTTCAACGGACACCATTCACAACTTCAGCACGATCATATTGCCAACCACTGAATGCATGACGCAAGACCTATTCAACTGGACAAAAGTGGCACATAAGGCTTTCTAGTTGATCAAAAGAGGGTGATGGAATCACAAGTTTTTTTGTATGCATAATCTTGGGAAGGTATTTAAAGTCGGTTGTGATGCTTCACATGTTGGAATGGGTGGAGTTTTGAGTCAAGAAGGTCACCCATGTGCCTGTTTCAGTGAAAAATTTTCAGATGCTAAGAAGTACTTAACCAATGATATGGAGTTATATGCTGTTGTCCAAACCTTGAAGCACAGGCTACAGTACCTGATCCATTTATGCACTGATCATGCGGCCCTCAAGTGTTTGACTCTTAGGTAAAGCTAAGTTTTTGACATACCAAGTGGAGTAACCATGTATACCTCCCAATTAGCACTACAAAAAAATGAATTTTTTTGCTGCAAAAAAATGAATTTTTTTGCAGCAAAAAAATTTATTACAAAAAATCCATTTTTTGTCAATTAAATCTTTTGCGACAAAAAAAAATTTATTGCAGAATTATTACTAAAGCCCCGTCGCAATAAGTCATGACTGACATTTTGCGAGAAAACTTATTTTATCATAAAAATATATTTTTAGCAACAAAATAGCATTTTATCATTAAAAAAAATTACATGTAGTGACAAAAATTTTGTCACAAAAAATATTAAATTTAGTCATAAAAAGTATTTTCGTCACTAAAAATAATAAGATTTTATTTTATATGTATTATTAAGTGACAAAATTTTTTTATCACTAAAAATCTAGCTTTATGAAAAAATATGTTGCTGCTAAAAATTCTACTTTGCAACAAAATATTTCGCCACAATAGTTCTTTAGTATAAATTTTATGCAACAAAATAATTTTGTCACTAAAAGTTGAATACCGTGACAATATATTTTTGTCATAATAATTTTTTTAATAAAATAAGATATATACTTTAAGTAACAAAATATGTTATCACAAAAAAAATAGTTTTAATTATAAAATATTTTATCATAAAAAGTTAATCAATAATTTAGAAATAATTTATAGTGATAAAATTTATTATCACAAAAAAGTTAATATATCAGTAAAATATATTTTTGTGATAAAATATATTATAGCAAAAAAATTAACCTATCATTAGCTATAAAATTTATCATCACAAAATGTTAATCGATCACTAAAAAATAATTTTTGGTAATAAAATTTATTGTCACAAAAAGTTAACATGCCATTAGTGACAAAATTTGTTGTCATAAAAACAAGAACCTACTATTTTTTCATCAAATAAGAAAGAACAATATACTAAAATTTAAATTAATTAATCTATTCATAATAATTCAAATATCCTTCAAATATATAGTCACATAAAGATTCCTACATATTCCTTCGTACATTATCTTCATAACAAAATATATATCATTTTTATAACAAAAGTTCACAAACAAAATGATAGCTAGGTCTCACACAACAAGAAAACTAATTATTAGCGATAGCTAAATGCCATCGTTAATAGTCAATTTACCATCGCTAATGCTATTAGCGATGGCAAGCCATCCTAAAAGTTCGATGGATGTATCTTTATCGCTAATTATTATTATTAGCGATGGCAGCTATTACCGTCGCTAATAAGTAGTTAAAAACAGCATTAGCGACAAATATGCCATCGCTAAAAATTTTAATTTTTATTAATTAAATTAATAAAAAATTATTAATGATGACATTTTTGTCGCTAATACCGTAGCTAATAATTTTTTATTTTTTAAAAAAAACTCAAAAAACTATTAGCAATGGCAATCTATCATTACTAGTGTCATCGCTAATAGTTTTAATTTTTTTAAAAAATTATAATTAAATAATTTAAAATCTACTAATAAATAATAATATTTTTAAAATTTATTAAAAATAAGATAATAACTATTTAACATAATTATAAATATAAAATTAGTTATATTATATTAAAATATAAATTATATAATTTTATATTGAGATACTACTTTACAAATATCAAAATTATATACAAATCAAAAGAAAAAAGGTAACGTCCTCCTCATTCTCCTCCTTCTCATTCTCCGGCTCATTTTTAGTGAGAGCTGGATATCCCAGCATCTTGAAATAAAAAAATAAAATATTATTCATAAATTTTGATACAAAAGCGTATCTTTCGATATAAAGGTGCATCTTTCGATACTCTCCTCCAATTCTATAACAGATTATTTCTACCCATTTCATTCTATGATACAAAACTATAGACACCCCCGGTCCATCAATTTGATGGTTAAATTAAATTTTTAGTCCTTAAATCCTCTTTTTCGACTCAAGCATAGCCTAAATATGTAAAGTTTCTAAATATAAAAACTTAAAATAAGTAAAAAAATTTACTAATAGAATTATCTGATGTGATAGCTGGGACAACGAGCCTAGCTGGTCGTGTAGCTGTGGGTCCTGAAAATTTTTCACGACCGCATTGCGAATGACATTCTGAATGCTCTGAGGTTGCTAGCTCAAAAGCCTCTGCATGACCTCCTCAACGTGGGCATCGCTTCAAATCTAGGACGTTAAGGACTGTGAAGATGTCAAAGATGATCGAGCCACTAGAGGGTCAAAGCTATGGCTGAATCCTATGACTCGACTCCTACTCATCCATCCGATGATCTTGAGCCATCCCTCAAGATCAAGGGCGGGCTGAATGGATGGATCATCACCATACCGTGCAATGACATACTCCATATAATTCGCTACGTAGTTCAAAAATATATTAGTTCTATATATATATCAGATCATGTAATAATTTAATAAATATAGTTTGAAATGCTTACTGCGATCTATCGCGATCTAGAATATAAATAATCACCGATCCTCCTAGATTGGTATGTGACCTCCCATAACTATAGTTGGCTTGGTGGATGACCCGTTGTCATATCTATAATAAGTAAATAATATAATTAAATTAATTAAAGCATACACAAGAGTTTTTATAGTTCTTGTAAAGAGTTTTGATATAGATTTCTTACTAGTCTGTCGGCTATAATATAAAAAAATAGGTAACGTCCTCCTCCTCCTTGTCCTCCTCCTCATCTTTAGTAGCTGGTGGATGAGAGCCGAATATACCAGCATCCTGAAACAAAGAAAAATAAAATATTATTTATAAGTTTCGATATGGAGACATATCTTTCGATATAAAGGCGTATCTTTTAATACTCTCCTCCGATTCTCAAACAGATTATTTCTACACATTTCATTCTATGATGCGAAACTATAGACACTTTCGGCCCATCAATTAAATGGTTAGATTGAATTTTTAGCTCCTACATCTTTTTTTCTGATTCAAGCGTAGCCTAAATATACGAAGCTTATAAATATGAAAACTTAAAACAAGTCAAAGAGTTTACTAATAGAATTATCTAATGTGATGGTTGGGACAACAAGCCTAGCTGATCGTGCAGCTACGGATCCTGAAAAGCCTTCACGACTGCATCATGGATGACATTTTGAATGTTTTGAGATTGCTAGCTCAGAAGTCTTTGCAGGACCTCCTCTACGTGGGCATCGCTCGAAATCTGGGATGTCGAAGCCTGTAAGGATGCCAAAGATGATCAAGCCATTGGAGGATCAAAGCTATGGCCAAATTCTATGACCCGGCTCCTACTCACCCCTCCAATAACCTTGAGCCATTCGTCAAGATCAAGGAAGGGCTGAGTGAATGGATAATTGCCATATTATGCAATGACGTACTCCATGTAATCTGCTACACTATAGTGAAGGAACAAAAAAAGAGGCTTCACCCTTCACTACTAGAAAAGTAAGTACAAAATCTATAAAAAATAAAGATAAAGCCCCCCATAACATGATACATAAGACTATATTATAGCCAAAAGTAGAGATGATATTGTGATACTTATGCCAAAAACATAAAAAGACAAAGGCCATCAAAAATAATCTACAAGTATTGGTTAGAAGCTGGCATCTTCTGAATATTACCATAGATATCTGAAGAGAAGGCGGCTAGCATTTTCCATTAGTCACAAATAAGCATGATACATCATATGGAAAGTTGAATAAGCAATAGTAGGAAACACTCTATAATATAATACATAAAAAGTTCTGACAACCGAGAATCCCATTTATGTAGTAGTAAAACTTTTGGCAAACATCCAAGGAGACAACAACCATCCATATAGGTATACAAAAAGCAACAGGAACTTAGCACTATCACAGCGTAATCACTAGTATCTGAAGAGACAAAAGCTTCAATTGATGATGAAAATTGGAGATCTGTATGCCAAGACTATGCTGAATAAGCTACAAGCAAGATGACAATAAAGATAATCTAAGGCTTATATTCATCTTGGTTTTCCTCGCAAACCTAATTCATCACCTCTGAGGTAAGATATGTCAGCTATTGCAAATAATAAATAATTATTAAGAAGAAAGTGATCTCCTTCACTAAGATCCACATAATGTCGTCTCAATAGATGAATAGGCTTTACAAGCATAGTAGTTCATAATTCCTGAAAATGAGATTGGCACAGGAAATGGCACAAAGGTACCAAAATAGCATAATGAAAGAAAGTGGTCTTACTTCCAGTATAATTATTGATGTATTGATAGTGGCATAAGTATAATTGTAATTCAGCAAAAAAGAAACCTTTTTCATCAACTAAATATAATTGAGATATCATTAAGAATATTGAAAAAGTAACAGCTGCAAGCTTGAGGTATGTGAAGATAGTGCAAGTTAAGCTCAATTCTATCAGTACTTTCTTTCTTAGATACTTCATTTGGAATAAAATAAGAATAGCATTAAAGGCATTGAAAAGTATAATAATAGTAAAAAGTAAGGCACATCCCATCAGTATTCATTTTCATTGATACATCATTTGGGATGAAGTAAAACCAGTAGTGAGGGAAAAACCAGCTTCCATTAGAAATATTGACTTGAAAAACATCATCTAGAAGACAAGTATAATATCTATCGATATTCCAAAGCATATGAGAATAGTGTATTGAAATATAGATCCCATCCATTTTAACATCATGTGGGAATATAGCCAAAGTAGGTGCTATAAAATTCATTCTAAAGATAAGGTGATAACCATCCAGACTTTAAAAAAAGCATATGTAATAAGGATCACAAATGTCTAAAGACATATAGAATGAGCACCATTTTCCAATATAATGAGATAAGAATGGGGATTCTATTGTTATGGAAAGAAAAATAAAGTCAAGAAATTTTTACTTTCATAGGGGTTGCAGGATCGAAGCCACAGGATCGAAATGGTGGGACAGGACTGTAGAGCCGGGGCCATGGCTCGAGGACGTAGTAGTGGAAATGAGGAGCGGGGATGGGGCTGTGGGAAGATGGTGCGGGTTGGGGCCATGGGGTCAGGCTGACGGGGCAGGGCCATGGGCGGGCAGCGGCTCGGGGATACAACCATGAAAATGAAGGAGCAAGGACGGGACCGCAAGAAGGTGGCGCAGGTTGGGGCCGCGAGGTCAGGCTGGCAGGCTGGGGGTGATGAGGCAGGGGCCGTGGGGTCGAGCTAGCAATGTCAGGGTTGGCGGGGTCCGGGTGAATGCGGGCATGGAGGGACGCAGGCTCAGGACCACTGGGTTGGGCCCACGGTGCCAGGGGCAGCAGAGTCGAGGTGGCCGTGAGGTCAAGTTGGGGACATCAAGGCCAGCGGGGTCGAGGCGCGGCCATAGAGTTAGGCTGGCACCATCAGGGTCGGCAGGGGTGGGGTGGCCATGAGCATGGATGGAAGCAAGCTCAAGGCCAAGGATTCGGGTCGGCATGAGGATGGGGCCAGCGGGATCGGAATGGCCATGGGATGTTAGAAAGATGGGGCTAGCGGGGGAGGAAAGGAGGGGTGGGGGGTAAGGGAGGTTTAGGCACCGACAAAAGAAGGATGAAGGGCTGGAACAAGAGAGGATGAGCGTGGACGAGTGAAAATTTTTTTTACTTATGGTGGTTTTGAGGCTACAGACTATTGGCAATGCAAACTTGCCATCGCTAATGTCATCGGTAAAAGCATTAGTGATGGAACTCCATCACTAAAAATAAAAATCCATCGCTAATACTTTTATCAAAAAAAATTTCATAATTTTTATTAGAGACAGCAAACTTATCGTCTCTAATGCCGTTGGTTAAAAAATCCATCATTAATACTTTTTTAAATATTTCTCTGAATATAATATAATTTTGAAATTTAAAATTCATCTTCATCATTTATTATCTAAATAATTATCATTAGAGTATCATTACAAAAAACCTCCTCGATCTGATAGCTTAAGCTATGTCGATCAATAAAATTTGATTTTGATTGTCATAAACGATCGCTTGATGATCTGATAGAAAAAGATTATCGATGGATTCAAAAACTTATAACAATGATTTCAATGATATTTTTAGTATACGATCAAAATTTTACTTCAATCGGACATCACTATCAAGATCAATTTAGCATAGGATGATTTGACCATTAAATAAAAAATGAGTGATCAAAAGGCCAAACGGCATGCGATTAAGGCAATTTTTTAGATAAATGATCTTTGCTACTACTTTGATTATTGGTACGGTGATGATCCTAAAATTCAAACTACACTTATATGAACCATTCATGTTAAGCAGATCTTACAAAAGCACAAGTATAATTACTTAAGGACTTTAAAAATAAGTATCAAGAGCCATATAGTTTTGGATCATTCATATACGTGTGGTTTGAATTTTATGATTACCATCGTATAAATAATCAAAGTAATAGCAAAGATCATTTATCTAAAAAATATCTTATAATCGAACGCTATTTAGCATTTTGATCATCATTTTTTATTTAATGGTCTAAATTATTTCATGCTAAATTGATCATGATAATGATGTCTGATTGAAGTAAAATTTTGATAGTATACTACAAATATCATCGAAATCATCGTTACAAGTTTTTGAATCCATCAATTCTCTATCTATCAGATCATTAAGCGATCATTCGTGGCTATCAAAATCAAATTTCGTTGATCGATATAGCTAGAGCTATCAGATCGAAGTAGTCTTTTATGACAATACTCTAATGATAATTATTTAGATAATGAATGATAAAAATTAACTTTAAATTTTAAAATCATATCATATTCAAAAAAAATAAAAAAAAAATAAAATTAGCGATGATATTTAGCAACGATATTTTTGTCGTCGCTAATACGTATTAGCAATGGATTTATGACTATTAGCAATGAAAAAGTTAGCATTAATAAATTTAATTTTTTTTTAAAAAAATTGATTATAATTATAATTAAATTAATTAATTATCGAGGGCTATTAGCGATGGATCAATTTACCATCGCTAATAATTTTAAAAAAATTCATTTAAATAATTTTTAAAATTTTTTTTTAAAATTATTAATATTAGCAATGGCTTGTTTCATCGCTAATAACATAATTCCATCACTAATAATTCTACAATCAAATTTTTTAAAAAATAAAATTACTTTTTATTAGTAATAAAAAAATATCATCGCTAATAATTATCTACCATCGCTAATAATAAAATATAATTAAAAAATAAAATTATTTAGTATTAGTGATGGCTAACTGCCATCACTAATATCTATAGCGACGGCATAGCCATCATCACTACCATCGTCAATAACTATTAGCAACGGCTAAGCTTCCATCGTTAAAGCTATCGGTAAAAAAGATTATTAGCAATGATAATTTTGTCATCACTAATTCAATTACTAATATCCATTATTAGCGGCAGCAAAAATGCCATCACTAATGTCCGTCCCTAATACTCTATTTTCTTATAGTGTTACAACTTTCATAAAATTATAAAATATCCAAGTCTTAATCAACAACCATAAAGCCATAAATAAAGCTTCCATGAAGCTCCAATGTAAGTTAAATTTCTTCTCAACCACAATAGTCATCAAGCTTTTGTTAGATGAGTGCCCAAGAAGCTAGACTGACAGATACTTGTAATACACATTCTAAAAGCATTTTTATAATTTTAACTTAAAATTAATAAAGTATTATTTTTTCTATCATATTGTGTATAAAGTATCTGCGATACATCCTTTGAGTTAATAGGTATGATAATACATATTTTTAAGAGTTGAAAATTTAAGGCATGTATTATCATAATTAACTCATAAATTGCTCTCGATCGTAGGATCATCATGAGGATGATAATTAATCCAAAAGATCGATGTACGATTATTTTCTTAGGATAGATGAGTCTTAATTCTATGGTGTGGAAACACCAAAGTGAGAGTATATGTACTCATTAAAAATGAGGATACTGAGCGTGACCATCTCGAGCAATCATAAAAGAGTCTACCTTCTCATTGATGACTAGCTCAATGCTGCAATTGTATGCCTAGTTCTTTGATCTGAGGTGCATCGATAATTCATCTTGAGTATCTTATAGTTTGACTACACCATAACTCGATCTTCTAGCTATTCAAAATCTTGAGGTGTATGTTGGCTATAGTATGTTTATTGTAGAAACTAGATCGCACCAAGATGAGATCTATCAACCTCAATAGAGGAGGAATAGTCCTATGATGATCATGAGATCGAATCCTTAAGCCCATGGCCATAGCAGTGTGAAATAATAGAAAAGAATTTTCTATTAAAATTTTACATCAAACTTGAATCAAATGATTCAATCATATGACAAGATGTTGGGTTTGATAAGTTCACCTTAATCCTAATCCTGTCAGGGCTCATGATAGAAGAACACAATCATATAGATAGCTGCATCAAGAGATTCGTATTCAATTTTGATGGGTTGCCACCACATACTATTAGGTATCATTGGTGGATTTTAAGATCAACTAGAATGATCTTGATGATCGATCATTCTAATTGAATGAATCAAAAAAATTTTGATCCATCGAAAAGTGTTTCAATGATGTCGATGATAGAGATCATGACATGTCCCATTACCATACGAAACTGAATCTAACTGGATCATACAAACAAAAATTTAGATCTGAATGTCATTAATTAGGCTAATCCAGTTTGATTGATTTGGATTAGATCCAATCAGATTTAAGAAAATCATGCTAGCACACTATTAAGCCTGATATTCTCCTTTTGTAGTCTTTTTGGTTTATCTCGACTGAGTCAAATTAGATTTGGCTCAACCGTGGACCTTGTATGGGTTTAATTTTATATGACTGAGACTTATCCAGGTCAGATTAAGACTTGTCCTAAAATAATAGGGCTTGTAATAAATCCATTCTAAGGGCAACAGGACAAGGGTCAATGGTTGACCCATTTGCAAGAGTTAAGGGAGAAATGTCGTGCATCCCTTGGAGAATTTCTAAGGGCGCATGTCCTCTAATATTTATGTATGGAAATGGGCACACGTCCCCTTTTGGGCGTGCCCTCCATGATGGAAAAAGGTGGCTCCTAGATTGATTTAATCAAGAGTTTGATTTGGATCAAATTCTAGAAGGGAAGAGTCCCATGCAACATGGACTCTTCCTTATCCCCCTGTGACGCCACCTATGGAGGATTTTTAAGTGGCAAAACCAGTTAGAGACTTGGTGTTTGGCATGGGCTATCTAGCTAAGAGTCCATATTAATCAAGCAATTTGGTTGCTTGATGGACTGGGACTCTAAGGTGGCACAGGGTTCTCTATAAGAACCCCTACGCCCTAGGGTTCCATGGTTCTCCTCTCTACATGCCAAAAGGCTACTGCCGCTTCCCTTTTCCATGCCATCTCCTCTTGCCTCTCTTCCTCTTCTCCATGCCCAAGAGGTTGGGCAAAGCAGTGAAGAAGGATTAAAGTTCTGTAGGTGCAAAAGATCAGCAAGAGACGACGGTGTTCGTGAAACGAACAAGCAGTCCTTGACATTTGTTTTGAAGGTTCTACAAGAAAACTTTAGATCTAATTTTTGAAGATTAGATCCAGTAGAAGAAGGCACCCAGAATCAGTCTGAGTGGACTTTGGTAGAGGCCGGGCACGTGCGCGGCTAGATCTAGAGTCTCAGTGCAGTCGAATCATAGTCAAGATAATTATTTACCCTAAACAGGTAAAAAATATTATTTCTATTATATTTTAATTTTTATTTTTTAATATGATCTAGAGTCCCATGCGATCTAGATTTTTATCTGATTTTTAATTTTCTTATGATCTAATATGTATGATTTTAGATGTCACATAAGATGTGATCAGATCTGAAATCAGTAGATTAAAATTAAAATTCATATATATGATGTATGAGATGCATGTCTAGACTAGGTTTGTAAAATTGATCTATGAAAAGTCTACAATAAATTTCTCTTTGATATGATCAATTAGATTTTTTTTTCAGATGTTATATTAGATATAATCAGATCTGAAACATGCATGATTAATTTTAATTATGATATATGAGATGTATATAAAGCATGCATAGTTAGATCTTTAATTATATATGTGATATATGTTTTAGATCTAATAGTTTTTGTAGTATAATTTTTATTTCTGATGAAGGCTTTCTGCTTGGCCATCTGGTCATAAGTGTAAGAAGGATTTAAAGGCCCCCTCTTTCCATTTGATGGGATGCTCTTATGGCGTGTAGGGGAGCTACGCATCTGTCCTTAATCAAAAATTAAAATTTAATTTTTTGCAAAATTCTAGATCCTAAAATCCTAGAATTTTTATGCATGTTTTGTTTATAAACCCTAGACTTAATTAAGAACTAAGTTATAAAATTAATTAGATCTAAAAATTATAAATTTTCAAATCTAAGATATTTTCATAAAATATGGGTTTGAGTATGGATAGATCAATTAGGTCTAGCAGTTGATCAAACCAAATTAAGAGTTGGTTAGATGGGATCAAGAGTGCTTAGATTTGACTAGTCTAACAGGATTAAGTCTGAATCAAGATCGATTTACAGCCATATATGGTCGATCAAGTTAAGACCTAATTTGGCTCCATAGATCGAGCTTGGATTGTAGGCTAATCCGATCAGTCCTAGTCAGATAAATCAGTGTCTAAGGTAAGTTTGGCAGATACGACTAGTGGTCTTTAATTGAAAGCTACTCAACCTGAATGCATTCATGATAAGTTAATGGCATATTTCTCCCACTGATCTCACTTATCTGATCAATTGATTTGATCCAGTTCTGATTTGAGATGGCTAACGATTCTAGCTAACCCATGCCACTAGGTTAGTCATAATTATTATAACTAAGTTAAGTCAAGTCTAAGAGATCTGAATCAAATCTTTCTAAGAAAATATTAAGTCATAGGTCTTCCATCATTGTAGATGCACGGACTCTTCCTGGGGTTGATTATTCTCGACTGGTTACAGTGTTTTAGTTGCACCAAAAAAATGCAACCATGTCTATTAAACATTTGATGCTATGGGTTGGAGAGTGGGTTGGGCTCAATATTCTGGATATAATAAGAGCCCCAATTAGAAATCTGATTCATGCAAATAATGGGTCTAACTTAACTAAGGAGTGAAGCAATATTCTGGGCATGGTGAGCTTCATAAATTAGAGATCAATTTTGGGTACATCATGATTAGAGAATTATTGGACAAAAGTTGTTCACTCATCAATTGATCCATCATCAATAACTGTTAGGTAAGGTGGTGAGGTAGCCGATGGAATGCACCATCCATTAAAAGTCAATAATCGCGGAGACTTTCACATCTTTGTTAAGAGAGTATAGGAATCCAAAAAAATTGTAGGAGCCTAATTTATTTAAAAATAAAATTTTTAAATAAATTGGTTAAGTCTAATTACAAAGTTTAACTAGAAACTTTGACTCTCTACACAAAAATGTCTACATTAAATCCATTAGCCCGAATCTTAGACACCCACACACTGATCGGACCTAACTATAACGATTGACTAAGAAATTTTAAAATTATTTTGGATTTCGAAAAATTGACCTATGTATTGGATCTGGACCCTCTCACATTGCCAGTCCATTAGATCGCAGAATAAAGAGCATCTCATGAGAAGCAGTTGAATGATGATAATAAGATCAGGTACTACATGTTGGGCTCAATGTCTGATGAACTACAATGCCAACATGAAGACATTAGCACTGCACGGCAAATGTTGGTATACCTTTAAGAGTTATTTGGTGAGTAGAATCATGTAGCCCAGTATCAAGTCTCTCGAAGATTTTTTAAGGCTCAGATGCGTGATGGACAGTCAATCCAAGATCAATGTTTGACAATGATCAAAGATTTAGAAGAGCTTGAGGAGCTTAGTGTCGTGTTAGATAGGAACCTACAAATTGATGTGATCTTGCAGTTCTTGACTGATGTATATGGACAGTTCATCATGAACTTTCATATGTATAAACTGCAATGCACCTTGGCTAAACTTATGAATATGCTAGTTACTGTTGAACTTTCTATGAAAGATTCAAAGGGCTCAATTCTTGCTATGAAGTAGACTTCTTCTAAAAAAAAAATTTTTTGAGAAAAAGAAGAAGTATGTGAAGAAGCAGAAGGTAGAAGATAGGAAGAAGAAGAAGGAAGAACCAAAGAAAAAAGTCGTTGACAAAGAAAATATTTTCATTGCAACATCAATGGCCATTGAAAGCAAAACCGCCCTTTATACCCGACCAGCCTAAAGAACAAGAAGGAGACGGGTCCTTCTGGAGATATGCTTATCATTGAAACTAACCTTATGATTTCTTCTACATCCAATTGGGTGCTTGACTTTGGTTCTAATGCTCCCTTGTGCACTTCCATGCAGGGTCTTGAGGAGAGCAAGAGGCTGAGGGATGGCGAGATGATCCTACGCATCAAAAATAAGGCAAGAGTTGCTACTATGATCATGGAAATCTATCCTCTTCGACTACCATTAGAATTAGTTTTAATACTTAGGAACTATTATTTTATGCCTATAGCAAGCAAAAATTTGATTTCTATTTCTTGTTTAGCACAAGAAAATTATATAATTAGCTTTTTTAAGGTTCACTATATTATTCTTTTTGAAATAAATAAAATTGCAAGTGGTTTCTTAATTAATGGTCTCTACCACTTACATATTAATATTTCTGTGTTTAATGTCGAGCAAAATGTGAATGCCATAGGATCTAAATGATCTAGGAATAGTCTAAATGAAAGATATCTACGGCACCTTAGGCTAAGTCATATAGTAAAAGATAGGATTAACAAATTAGAAATATCCAGACTAATGGATCCGTTAACTTTCGAGTCATATCCAATTTATGCATGATGCCTTCAAGGCAAAATGACCAAGCTATCCTTTGTAGAATATGGAGAAAGGGCCACGGACCTACTTATCATAGTACATATTGATGTGTGCGGCCTATTTGATGTGTCGGTCAGAGGCAATTATGTCTACTTCATTGTCTTTATCGATGATCTATTATGGTGTGGGTATGTGTACTTAATGCGACACAAGTTTGAAGTCTTTGAAAAGTTCAAAAACTTTAGATCAAAAGTAAAGAAGCAAACCAAAAAGTCCATTAAGATTCTCCGATCAGATTAAGGAGGTGAATATCTTAGTTAAAAATTTCTAAATTATCTTAAGGACAATGGCATAGTCTCTTAATAGACTCCATCTGGAACATCTCAACTCAATGGAATTTTAGAATGGAGAAATCGGACCTATTGGATATGATCCGATCCATGATGAGCTTCACAGACCTTTCTGATTTTCTTTAGGGATATAGTCTTATGATAGCAATATATCTACTGAATAGAATTTTCTCTAAAATCATTCCTACCACACCGTATGAGATATGACATAGTAAGAAATCAAGTCTGAGTCATCTCAGAATTTGGGATTGTCCGACCCATATTAAGAAATAGAAGGCAGACAAATTAGAATTTAGGACTTTTAGAGGTCGATTCATTGGATATCCTAAGGAGTCATTAGGATATTACTTCTATCTTCTGGAAGACCATAATATGATTGTGAGTCGGCATGATATTTTTTTTGAAAAATAGTTTATTCAAGATGATGGCATTGGGAGACAGATTAGGCTCAAGAAAAAGATCTTCGATAAGCAATGAGCTAAGAAACCTAAGAAACCAAATCAGCTAAAGCCAGTCCAAATACAACCTCCTTCACCTCATAGATTAGATAAAATTTTTCATCCTCCTGAGAGGTACTTAGGTACAATTTCAGAGAATATAGAAAAAATATTTCTCACGAAAAATGGGATTCATGATGCTGATCCCAAGACCTATGATGAGGCGATATCAGATATCGACTCCGAGAAAAGGCTAGAGGCAATGAGATTAAAGATTGACTCAATGTACTCAAATCAAGTTTGGACCTTGGTAAATCCACCTGAAGGTATTATACCTATTAGGTGCAAATGAAACTTCAAGAGAAAGATAGATACCGATGGAAATGTAGAGACATTCAAAACTAGACTTGTAGTGAAAGGATATAGTCAGCACGAAGGTATTAATTATCAGGAGATTTTTTCGTTGGTACCCATGCTAAAATTCATCCACACATTGTTTGCAATCGCAGCATATTTTAATTATGAAATTTAGTAGATGGACATGAAAACAGCGTTCCTAAATTGATATCTTGAGAAAGATATCTATATAGAATAGCCCCTTAGTTTCACATCCAATGATAGTGATCACAAAGTCTGTAAGCTGTAAAGGTCTATATATAAACTTAAACAAGTATCACAGAGTTGGAATGCTCATTTTAATGATGTAATCAAATCATGTGGATTCATAAAAAATGAGGAGCCCTATATTTTCAAAAAAATCAGTGGGAGTGCTATTGTCTTCCTCATACTGTATGTGGATGATATCCTCCTGATTGGAAATGATATTTCTATGTTGACCACAATCAAAATATGGCTGTCAAAGGAGTTCTCGATGAAAGACTTACGAGAGACATCCTTCATATTAAGAATAAAGGTCTATAGGGATAGATCGAATAGGATGCTAGATCTCTCATAGAAGATGTACATAAAGGAGGCACTAAAAAGATTCAGCATGAAAAACTCCAAGAGAAAAATAGTACCGATGATTTATCTCGATATGGATATATATACTTGATGCAACACAAGTCTGAAACCTTTGAAAAGTTCAAAAAATTCAAACATGAAGTAAAAAAATAAACCAAAAAGTTCATTAAGATTCTTCGATCAGATTAAGAAGGTAAACATCTTAGTCGAAAATTTCTAGACTATCTTCAGAAAAATGGCATGGTCTCTCAATGGACTCTATCTGGAATGCCTCAACTCAACGAAATTTCAAAATGGAGAAATCGGATCCTATTAGATATGGTCCAATCCATGATGAGCTTCATGGATCTTTCTGAGTTTCTTTGAGGATATAGTTTAATAACAGCTATATGCCTACTAAATAGAGTTCCATCTAAAATCATTTCTACCACACCTATGAGATATAGCATGGTAAGAAACTAAGTCTGAGTCACCTTAGAATTTGGTCCGACTCATGTCAAGAGATAATAGGTGAACAAATTAGAGTCTAGGTCTTTTAGAGCTTGGTTTGTCGGATATTCCAAATAGTTGTTAGGATATTACTTCTATCTTTCGGAAGATGATAATGTGATTGTGAGTTAACATACCATTTTTCTTGAAAAATAATTTATTCAAGATGGTGGCATCAAAAGATTGATTAGACTCGAGAAGAAAGTCTTCGAAGAGCAACGAGCCAAGGAACCTGAGGAACCCAGGCAGTCTGAGCCGATCCAAGCACAACCTCCTCCACCTCGTAGATTAAGTAGGATTTTTCATCCTCCTAAGAGGTACTTAGGTACCATTTTAGAGGACATAGAGAAAATGTTCCTCACGAGAAATAGGATTCATGATAATGATCCCAAAATCTATGATGAGGCGATATCAGATGTCAACTCCAAAAAATGGTTAGAGGCAATAAAGTTAGAGATTGACTCAATGCACTCAAACCAAATCTGGATCTTGGTAGATCCATCCGAAGGTATTGTACCTATTAGATATAAATAGATCTTCAATAAAAAAGTAGATATAGATGAAAATGTAGAGACATTCAAGGCTAGGCTAGTAGCAAAAGAATATAGTCAGTGCGAAGGCATTGACTATTAGGACATCTTTTCGTTGGTATCCATGCTTAAATCCATCTGCACACTGCTTGCTGTTGCAACCTATTTTGATTATGAAATATGATAGATGGATATAAAAATTGCATTCTTAAATGGATATCTTAAGGAAGATATCTATATAGAACAGTTTCTTAATTTCACATCTAGTGATAGTGATCACAAGATCTGCAAGCTACAAAGATTTATATATGGACTTAAGTAAGCATCTTAAAGTTGGAATACTCATTTTAATAATGTGATCGAATCGTTTGGTTTCATTAAAAATAAGAAAGAGTCCTATGTATTCAAAAAGATCGGTGGGAGTGCTATTGTCTTTCTTGTATTGTACGTGGATGACATCCTCCTAATTGGGAATGATATCCTATGTTGACATTAGTCAAAAGTGGTTATCGAAAGAGTTTTCTATGAAAGACCTTGGAGAGGCATCCTTTGTATTAGAAGTTAAGGTCTATAAGGATAGACTGAAGAAGATATTGGATCTTTCACAAAAGATATACATAGAGAAGGTGCTAAAGAGGTTCAGCATGAAAAACTTCAAGAGGAGACTAGTATCCTTCAGAAATGGCATTTATCTTTCTAAGAAGATGTGTCCCAACACACCTAAGAAGATTGAATGCATGAGCAAGATCCCTTATGCTTTAGCAATAGAGAGCCTCATATATGCTATATTGTGTACATGACCTGATATCGCGCATGCTGTGAGTGTTACGAGTAGGTATTAGTCAAGTCTAGGCAAAGATCACTGAACTTCTATGAAATGTATCCTTAAGTACTTGAGAAGGACTAAGGATATATTTTTGATCTTTGATAATGGAGAACTCCAAGTCCAGGGGTATATAGACTCAAATTTTATATCTGACATAGATAATCAAAAATCGACATCTGGTCGTCTGTTTGTATGCAATGGTGGTACAGTAAGCTAGAAAAATTTCAAGCAGATCGTGATCACAGACTCCACCATGAAAGCTAAGTACATCGCTGCATCAGAAGCTACGAAAAAAGTATTCTGGTATAAGAAGTTTGCCATAGAACTTAGAGTGATGCCATCAAATACCGTTCCTCTCTACTATGATAATAATGGTGCCACAGCCCTAGCTAAGGAGTCGAGATCTCACTAAAAATCTAAGCACATCGAGCGACAATATCATCTCATCCTCGATTATCTCAAGAAAGGATACATCGAGATTAAGAGAGTCAACACCGTAGATAATACAGTTGACCAACTAACGAAGCTGTCAAACCAGCAAAAGATCGAAGCCCATCTTGAGAAGATGGCACTTAGATTTGTAGCTAATTGGCTTTAGGTCAAGTGAAAGTTTGTTAGATGAGTGCTCTAGAAGTTAGATTGGTTGACACTTATAATACATATTTTAGGGATATTTTTATAATTTTGACTTAAAATTAATAAAGAATTATTTTTTTTCTATCACATTATGTATAAAATATTTGTGATACATTTTTTGAGTTAACAGGTATGATAATACATATTTTTAAGAGTTAAAAATTTAAGATATGTATTTTCATAATTAACTCATAAACTGCTCTCGATTGTGGGATCATCATAAGGATAGTGATTGATTCGAAAGATCAATGTATGATCACTTTTTTAGGATAGATAAGTCTTGAGTCTATGGTATGGAGACACCAGAGCAAGAGTATAGATACTCGTTAAGAACGAGGGCACTAAGCATGATAAATCTCGAGTAGTCATAAGGAAGTCTATCTTCTCATCGATGACTAGCTCGATGTTGCAATTGTATATCTAGTTCTTTGACTTACGGTGCATCGATAGTTTACTTTGAGTGTATTATAGTTTGACTATACCATAATTTAGTCTCTTAGCCATTCGGAATCCTAAGATGTATATTGGTTATAGCATGTTCATTGTAAAAACTGGATCGCACCAAGATGGGATCTATCAACCTTGGTAGAGAAGAAATAGTCCTATGATGATCATGAGATCGAGTTCTTAAGCCCATAGCCATGGTAGTGTGAAATAATAAAAAAGAGTTTTTATTAAGGTTTTACATCGAACTCGAATCAAATGATTCAATCATATGACGGGATGTTGGATTTAACAAGTTCACCTTAACCCTAATCCCGTCGGAGCTCATGATAGAAAAATCCAATCACATAGGTAGCTACACCAAGAAGTTTGTATTCAGTTCTGATGGATTGCCACCACATACTGCTAGGTGTCGCTGATGGATTTTGGGACCAATTAGAATGGTCTTGATGATCGATCATTTTAATTGGATGAATCAGAAAAGTTCTGGTCCATCGAAAGGTATTTCAATGATGTCGATGATAGAGATCATGACATGTTCCATTACCATACGAAACTGAACCTAACTAGATCATACAAATAAGAATTTAGATCTGGATGTCATCAATTATGCTAATCCAGTTTAATTGATTTGGATTAGATCCAATCAGGTTCAAGAAAATCATGCTAGCACACTATTGAGCCTAACATTCTTCTTCTGTAGTCTTTTTAGTTTATCTCGACGGAGTCAAATTAGATTTGGCTCAATCATGGACCTTGTATGGGTTTAATTTTATATGGCTGAAACTTATCTAGGTCAGGTTAAGACCTGTCCTAAAATAATAGGGCTTGTAATAAATCCATTCTAAGGGCAACAGGATAAGGGTCAATGGTTGACCCATTTGCAGAAGTTAAGAGAGAAATGGCATGCACCCCTTGGAGAATTTCTAGGGGCGCAAGTCCTCTGATATTTATGCATGGAAATGGGCACACGTCCCCTTTTAGGCATGCCCTCCATGATGGAAAAAGGTGGCTCCTAGATTGATTTAATCAAGAGTTTGATTTGGATCAAATTCTAGAAAGAAAGAGTCCCATGCATGCACCATGGACTCTTCCTTCTCCCTTTGTGATGCCAACTATGGAGGATTTTTGGGTGACAAAACTAGGTAGAGACCTGGTGTTTGGCATGGGCTATTAGGCTAAGAGTCCATATTAATCAAGCAATTTGATTGCTTGATGGATTGGGGCTCTAAGGTGGTGCAGGGCTCTCCATAAGAACCCCTGCACCCTAAGGTTCCATGGTTCTCCGCTCTACACGCCAAAAGGCTGCTGCCTATTCCCTCTTCCATGCCATCTCTTGCCTCTCTTCCTTTTCTCTACACCCAAGAGGTTGGGCAAAACAACAAAGAAAGATTAAAGTCCTGTAGCCACAAAAGATCAGCAAGAGATGATAGTGTTTATGAGACGAATGTGCAGCCTTCGACGTTTGTTTTGAAGATTCTACAAGAAGACTTCAGATCTGATTTTTGGAGATCAGATCCAATAGGAGAAGGCACCCAGAACCAACCCAAGTGAACTTTGGTAGAGGCCAAGCACATGCGTGGCTAGATCCAGAGTCTCAGATGCAGTCGAATCATCGTTAGAATAATTATTTACCCTAAATAGGTAACAAATATTATTTCAGATCTATTTTAATTTTTGTTTTTTAATATCAGATTATAAGAATCAGATCCGAGAGCTATCAGATCTGATTAGAATTTATAGAAATTTTTTTAAAAAAATTCTGCTATAGATCTGATTAGATCAGATCGATCCTATGATAGAAAAATCGATTTTTTCCTACAGCTTCCATAAAACTCCCATGCAAGTCAATTCTCTTCTCAACAACCTACAATACAAGAAATAAATAAACCCAAAAAATTAGAACAACATAAGCATATATACAATATTAGAAAATCTTTAAGTATGCATATAAGATATTTTGTGTTAATTTATATGAAATCATTGCAAACATTAAATAACCACAACTAAGCAATAATGACAACCACCACCATTATAACCACTACCACCATAATCATTCTATAGCTATCCAAGCAATCATAAGTAATACAATATATAATCACGCTAATACATATAGCTATTTAAAAATATAATAATGATAACCACTATAACACAATCATAACCATCATAACTATTTCATAACTTTCTAAACAACCATAAGTATTATAATATATAGCAATGCCAATATATCTATCTATTCAAAAAAATTCATAAACGACAACCACCACCATAACTACTATTATAATCATTCTATAACCATCTAAGTAACCATAATAATATAATATATATTTATATTAATGCATCTATTTATTTACAAATATAATAATGATAACCACCACAACTACTACCATCAGAACCATTTTATAACTATCCAACCACCATCATAACAACCACATGAACTTTTAATTTTCAAATCATCATCACAAACAATCAACAATTATAATAATCAAGTTTTTATAGCTAAAAGATAATTAATAAGTGACTCTACCATCATAAAAGTAGATCACTAAGCCCAATCGTGCCGCATCTCTCTCATAAATTGCTGAAATTCATTCATTTGATGTTCATAAATCTTTGTTTTTTCATCATATATGGCAATCTTCTCATTGGCTTCACCAATCTTTTTATTGGCTCTTTCTAGTTGTGATTCAATAATAGCAAGTTGGCCTCTAAGCTCATTATCATGTGAGCTTAACATGTAGGATGAACTTGAACTTCTAACTTTAATGCCATGTCCCATCTCTCTCAAATATTCCGACTTCTTGCCAAGTATACTAACTAAAATCTGATTTTCTGACCTTTGATCTATACCTTCCTTCGAAGGTTGTTGTCTTAATTCAATCATTTCATCCTATGAAGTTTTCAAAGATAATTTAGACCTCAAGATAATTTTTTTCATAAATAAAAAATATAAAAAGAGTGCATTTATACTTATAAATTTTGATTGACTAATTTTATTAATGAATTCTTGACCATCCTTCTTTATGTGTGTATCCTTGAAGAGATCAACCATACTTGGATTCTTTTTATAGAATTAGAATAAAAAAATAAATAATTTATTGATCTTAATATACATTAAATATTTTAAAAATATAAAAATATTAAAAATATTATATTATCATTCCTTGAAGTCGACTAAGAAGTTCTTAGAGCCCGAAGTATGACTATATGGAAGTTGCGAATGATTACTTGAGTTTGTTTGTGATTGCTTTTGTAATAATAAAAAAAATTAAATAAAAATATATAAATATATAAATATATTTTATCATATGAGTTACTATCTTAAAGTCATCATCCTCTATCCGATCATATATGGAAAGCCAATCTTCTAATCCAACTTATGGGTATGGAGACTTTTCTCGTGGATTTATATCTTTTGCTATTAGCTTCTTGTACTCCTTGTTAAGTGTATTCCTCCAACATCTATAATAGGTTTGGAATATTTTGTAAATATATTCTTTCACATATAGAGCCCGCCAATCCATAATTTTAAACTATCTTTGAAATAATTAATGATAATATCACTTAAACAAATTTTTTATACATTTAAATAAAAAATGAACATAACTAATATAAAAATTATAATAACCTCCAATCATGGATAATAAGTTTTTTTTTTTAATCCTCTGAGATATCTTTTCATCTTCCTACACCATGAAGAAGTGCACAAGTCTTAACAATAAATTCAACTCCTCTTGTAAAGTCAGCATCATTCTCTAATGGTATACATTCTCCTTCACCAAATTCAATCTTCATCTTACGCCTAAACTGTAAAGTTAAACCAAAATTTATCTTTTAAAATTCAAATAGTGAAGCAAATGCAAATAATTCATGTACTAATATAGTAACAAAGGATACAAGTGACAACCTTACGAACTTTCTTATCCAATACTATGCATCGTGATGTGCCACAATCTCTCATAGGTAACGAAGAATCTAGAAATATAAATATAGTCAATATCAAGCATGCATATAACTATTATATAAGTATAAAATTATATTTACAAACTATAATATTTTAAATAAATATAATCATTCATATATATATATACACTCACTTTTATTACTTCTTAAAATAGGAAGATTGAGATCACTTCTAGGAGTATTTGTAACAGAAGAAGTCTCACTACTATTTGATAATATAGGCATAGTGGATGCTAGAGCTAAAGTAAGCATCATAACAACTTTCTCTTGACCTACTATATCAGCATTTGATGAAGATAAACTGGTATGGACATTAGAGCCATCAGAAGTCGGCAACATAATTTAGATTCAATTTGGATTGAAGAAGCTATATCAGAATAACTCTACTTCAGTTATTTTGTTCTAGTCCTTTTGATTTAATCAATTAGTTCTTTTGATGCATTTAGTTTTGAGTCCATAGGACCATATTTGGGTTTATTTTGAATTGAGCCTTATTTGAAAAGAGACCATCATAAAGAAGCAAGCTTAGTCCATGTCATCTTTGGAGCCACCACCTTTCACATGCCCAGGGAGAAAATACACACGCCAGCATGTGCCATGCCCAAGGATCCTCATGCCAAGTTATGCCAGGCATCAAGCGTCCATATGGAGTTTCTTTTCTTTCCTAGGATTCCTTAAGACTTCTTGATTTCTTACTTATTTTGTTAAAAGATCGATTTCTTTCCTATGATTCCATAAAAGATAGATATGATATATTATTATATTTAGAAACCATACATAATGTTTTACATTTTATTGGGAGGGTTGATTTTTTTCTCATAAAGGGAATAGAGTTCCTAAAAAAATAGGACCCCTAGGATCCTATATAAATCCATGTATCTTTTATGAATGAGACAATGAATGAATTAATTAATTTATAATTTTCACAAACACTTGTGTTGATCGCTGCGAGAGGGAGAGGGTGTGAGATCCAAAATCGCCCCATGAGGGGAGGGTGTGAGGCCCACCATTTTCTATCTCGTTAACATTCATTTTCTTGAGATTCAGTATTCCTACGACCCTAATTCATTTTCACCATCTACCTACATAAGCCTATTCCACCAAAAGAAGATCTGTCTCTTCCAAGATTTTCATCAATTATGTAAAGAGAGAAAGAGTGATCTATTATTCTACAGATCAAACGTTGACAAGGACCTTCATTCCTTCTTAACTGATCTTTAATTTTTATTTTTTTTTAGATTCGATGTTGGTAAAGATCCAGTTCTTTATCGATAGATCTACTTGGTTAAAAGATTAAGAATCCTAATTAGGGTAGTTTCTTAACTACCACGATCCAGATTCTTCTTATCTTTTTTTTAGATTTTCCTGCGGACTTAATTTCTTGCTATCCTTCATTCCATTTATATTTTTCTTTTTATAATTATTCATGAGCATGTTTAATTTCTACTATCTATCTATTTTTCTTTTTACAATTATTCATGAGCATGTTTAATTTCTACTATCTATCTACTTTATTATTGCTAGTTATTTATTGATCTCTAAAATGGCATTCATCAGCATCATTTAGATTGATCGTGCTTTAGTCCCATGTCAGTCAGTCACACCGTCTGAGCAGAGTATAAGCAACTATACTGTCTGTCCTGGAAATAATGTACCACGATCGGACGTGATTTATTATTGACGAATGAAAGAAAGCTTTGTATTTTCTTTTTTTTTTTTAGGCTGTCCCGCATCAATTTGGTATCAGAGCCAAATTGGTTAGGGCTTTAGTTTAAATTCTATAATTTAAAATTCCTGCAAGTAAAATTTTTATAATTTAAATTTCATAATTTACTTTTCAATATTTTTTTTCTTTTTTATTGCATCTTATTTCTACATCCTAGACTTGCATGACCACTAGATCAGGTATCCAGTACCAATATCCTACTTTCTCATCCAGTACCAACAGGATCCCAATACAGCAGCCATCATTAATGCCCTGACTGAGAAGTTTGATGATATGAAAGATTTTATAAAAATCATTAGTGAAAGAATAATAGTACTAGAAGAAGCTAAGCAAAGATAATTTGAACCTGAGTCTCCCCAACTATCTATAAGATAGAGAAGAAGGAACCTCGACCTACATCGATCTATAGCAGCACGCCCCCATCATAACCAGTTCGATCAGGATGAGCATGTCCTTAGGAATGTAAAGATCGAAGCCTCAAGTTTTGATGGTTGTCTAGATCCGAAAGAGTACCTAGATTGAAAATCGAACATAGACCACTATTTTGGATGTTACGAAATGTCTGAAGCAAGAAGAGTTAGATTTGCTAGGATGAAGTTGGTTAGGCAAGCCCGACTTTATTGGAAAAGTGTTGAACATCTTTTTAACCAAAGAAGACAAGATCCGATAGAAATCTGGGATGAAATGAAGGAGAAACTTAGAAAAAAATACCTTCCCACCTCCTACCAACAAAGACTTTTAGATTAGTGGTAGAGACTTACTCAAAAAAATAGATCAGTCATAGAGTACATCACGAGATTTGATGAGTACCTCATAAGATGTGGAGTAACTAAAGATAGGATTATTACCTTATCTAGATTTAAAGCTAGATTATGAGAAGATATCCAGCGTGAGCTCTTTTTGTGAGAGGTAACCACGTTAGAACAAGCTTATCAACTTGCCTTAGATTTTGAGAGATTTTTTAGGTATTCGACCATCCATCGTCTTGAACCTTACCGAGTAACCCCTTCTGGATCGAGATCCAATACTACCCAAACTCCTAGTAATGGACCTCCACCTATAAATCCTATTATGAAAAAAGAAGATAAAGGAAAAAAGTTGTAGGAGAGTTATCTAAGGAAAGTAGTTCTCGATCCCACTATTTCAAGTGCCATGATTACGGTCATTTTGCTGCACAATATCCTAATCGATCATTATTTATGGAAGAATTAGAAGAGAAAACTCTAAAAAATATTGAGAAGGAAGTTTATGAAGCTGATCCAGACTTAGCCGAGCAGTTTGAGAGTATTGAGAAAATCCTAAGTTTTGTTGCACCGAAGCCAGACCTTAGGCTTGGAGTCGTTAGGTATGTTCTAGCACAGACTAAGGAGAGTGAAGGCCGGCGTAGAACTTCTATTTTTCATACCTTCATAAAATTTAGTGATAAAATTTGTAAGGTGATCATTGATAGCGGTAGCTGTATCAATGCCATCCACATCGACACGGTTAAGCGATTAGAATTAGCTCCTATAGATCATCCCAATCCATACCGTATGTCTTGGATAGATTTCTTCTTTATTCCCATCAAACTTAGATGCCGTGTTCCCATCCAACTCCATTCTTATCAGGATCATATTTGGTGCGATATCTTACCCATGGAAGTCAGAAGTATCATATTAGGTGAGCCTTGGCTGTTTGATAATGATGTTACGATTTATGGCCGAACCAACTCCTATAGTTTCACTCATAAGGGTAAGAAGATCACGATCAATCCTTTCCTATCTAAGGCTACCAATAGAAAGATAGGTGATGGACCAAAAGAAAATATCAAAAAAAAAAGCCTCCATCTGATAGGTGCTAAGAAATTAGAGATGACCATGAGTAAAGGATCATCAATTTGGATGATTGCTGTGAGAGAAGTTCATGAGGACCCTAAGATAGATCATCCCAAGGAAGTAGTTCATGGATATCAACCTAGAAAATTAATAGACCTTATCCCACCACCTATGTATGCTAGAATTTCTGAATCTGTAGAGTCATTTGCACAGCATGTCAAGAGTTTATATAAAGAGATCAATAAAAAAATTAGTATTAGTAATAAAGTTTATAAATAAAATGCAGATTCTCATCGACGTGCCCAAGAGTTTGTGAAAGAAGACTATATGATGGTTCAAATGAAGCCTAAACGATTTCCATCAAGAACCGTCAAGAAATTACATGCTCGAGGAGCAGGTCCATTTAAGATTTTAAAGAAGATCGAACCAAATGCGTATGTTATGAACTTACCTTCTGATTTTGGGATTAGCTCTACTTTTAACATTGTAGATCTCATCGCCTATAAAAAGCCAACTTGGATACCTAGTGAGTCATTTGAGCCTGAACCAACCTTTGAGAGAGAATCTATTTCTAAATGTCTACCAGCCAAAATATCAAAGCATGATCAGATTGAGAGAATTTTGGATGAGCAGATCATCTCCACCTGGAGTCGAGGCTATCAGCGGTACTTAGTTAGATGGCGAGGTTGACCAGAGTCTGAGGATACCTGAATCACTCGAGAAGAGCTGCAGTGTATTGATCTCGATTTGCTTGAGCGTCATCGGAGCAAAATCGACCCCCACTCGACAGGATCGAGTTCTCCCCACCCCGAGAGAATTAGTATGGATACCAGAGCCATCATAAATCGATAATATAATTTAGATTCAATTTGGATTGAAGAAGTCATACCAGAATAACCTACTTCAGTTATTTTGTTCTAGTCCTTTTGATTTAATCAATTAGTTCTTTTGATGCATTTAGTTTTGGATCTATAAGAATATACTTGGGTTTATTTTGGATTGAGCCATATTTGAAAAGAGACCATCATAAAGAAGCAAGCTTGGTCCACGTCATCTTTGGAGCCACCACCTTTCATACGCCCAAGAAGAAAATACACATGCCAGCATGTGCCATGCCTAAAGATCCTCATGCCAAGTTGTGCCAGGCATCAAGCGCCCACATGGAGTTCCTTTTCTTTCCTAAGATTTTTTAAGAGTTCTTGATTTCTTACTTATTTTGTTAAAATGCTGATTTCTTTCCTATGGTTCCATAAAAGATAGATATGATATATTATTGTATTTGAAAATCATACATAATATTTTAATTTTTTGTTGGGAGGGTTGATTTTTTTCTTGTAAAGAGAATAGGATTTCTAAAGATATAGTATCCCTAGGATCCTATATAAACCCATGTATCTTTCATGAATGAGACAATGAATGAATGAATCAATTTATAATTCCCACAAACACTTATGTTGGTCGCTCCGAGAGGGAGAGGATGTGAGACCCAATCATCTGATGAGGGGAGGGTGTGAGGTCCATCTTTTTCTATCTTCTTAACATTCATTTTTTTGAGATTCAGTATTCCTACGATCCCGATTCATCTTCACCATCTACCTACATAAGCCTTTCCACCAAAAAAAGATCTATCTCCTCCAAGATTTTCATCTATCATGCAGAGAGAGAAAGAGTGATCTATTATTCTACAGATCAAATATTGACAAGGACCTTCGTTCCTTCTCAACTGATCTTTGATTTTTACTTCTTTTTTTTTTAGATCCGATGTTGATAAAGATTCAGTTCTTTATCGATAGATCTACTTGGTTAAAAGATTAAGAGCCCTCACCAGGGTAGTTTCCTAACTACCATGATTCGGATTCTTCTTATCTTTTTTTGAATTTTCTTGCGGGCTTAATTTTTTGCTATCCTTCATTCTATTTATATTTTTTTTTATAATTATTTATGAGTATGTTTAATTTTTGCTATTTATCTATTTACTTTATTATTGCTAGTTATTTATTGATCTCTAAAATGGTATTCATCAGCATCATTTAGATTGATCATGCTTTGATCCCATGTTAATCAGTCACGCCTTCTGAGCAGAGTATAGGCAACTATACTTTCTATCCTGAGAATAATGTACCACGATCGGACGTGATTTATTATTGACGAACGAAAGGAAGCTATGTTTTCTTTTTTTTTCTTTTCTTTTTTTACATTGTCCTACATAATAAACTCCTAGGTCGCTTGTATCGGCCTCTTCCAGGTTCTGTCATAAATCTATAAAAAAACTAGAAAAATAAATAGATTAAGCAAACAATCATACTTAATAGTTGCAAAAAAAATATTATGTACTTAAAATTTGAATACATCATAACTATATAAACACGGAGAACAAAAAATCATGAAAATAAATTTTTTTCATAAATTACTTTTAGTAATATAATATACATATACAAAAAAAAATTTATACTAATTATCAAGATCATTATCAATGTTTTCATCAATTTTTATATTATCTTTCTTTTCAGTTATATCATCTTCATTAATATCCTCTTCATCGTTGCCATCTCCTCTAATGTCATCTTTATATTCTTGAATATTAGCTAGTGTGGACCTTCTAATATCGTCATCAAATTCATTAGGATCTATATAATCTTTATATAATGTGTCAAGAGACTCATCACCACTTTCAAAAATTGAAACTATCCCATTTGATTGAAATTGTTGTACTACTTGATCATCAACCCTATCTTCCACATCTATCAATTCTAACTCAGGAAGATTTTATAAATATCGATGTTGCACCCGTTGTATGAGTTGCCAATTATAGCCCAACTTTGTATCATTGATGTAAAAAACTTATTGAACTTGATCAGGTAATACAAAAGGATAATCCTTGTACCATCATGACCTGACATCAATGCTTATGAATTGTCCATAATCTTGTATTGTTCGACTGCTTTCAGTGTTAAACCATTCACACTCAAATAGTATGACTATATACTTTTTAAAGAATGTGAGTTGAACAACTCTCTTCAAAAAATCAAAGAACTCAACCATCTTACCTTCGTGTTCTTCTTCTACACGTAATCCACTATTTTGAGTTTTATGAAGATTGTCATGATTTTTTGTGTGAAATCAAATTTTATTCATAATATAACTAGAATAACATCTTGTGCTAGATTTATGAGGACTATTTGTTAATGCCCATAATTCATCTATGACTTCTTTACATCCTTGGTAATGTAATTGATTCATCTATATAATAAATATAAAAATTAAATTACAAATGTTATAAGTTCCTTGCTAAGAGTATTAAATTATCCTATTTGAAAATGAACAACTTACATGTCCTTCAAACCAATTAGAAAATTACTTCTGTTGTCTCTCATTAATGTTGAGATGGCTCACCTTCAATAATTCTTACCTATGCATCTTATAAATTATAAATTATTTTAATTATACTTTAATTAACAATACTAAAATACTTAACAAAATAAATAAAAATAATATTTAAAAGATTTGTTACTCCAAGTATTTTATGATTTTATCATAATCACTTAAGATATACCATTATGCCATATCCAATTCCTTTTGAAATATTTTAGGTTCGGGCCTAATATGTCTAAAAGGATGAGCCATTGAAAAAAAACTCCAAGCCCTCCAAACTATTGGTTTTGGCTTCCATCATAGTTTCTTCCTAGTTGATTGAACTTGATTTCATCATCCTTAAGATACATCGATAAGAATGTCGTGCATTTATTCATAATATATAGTTCTGCAATTGAACCTTTAAGACAAGCTCTGTTACCAACCATATCTTTGAGAGAATCAAGATGTCTTAATTAAACAAATAAGTAGAAGTTAAGTTCTTAATTATTTCAGAATACTTAAATTAAAACTAATAGAAAATATAAATTAATCACCTTTGAAAAGAAAACATCCATCATGAGCTTACTAGTCTGGCAATCTTCGCTTGCTTGGGCAAGTGAATAGCTAAGTGTACCATAACATTGAAGAAGACAAGAGAAAATATTCACTCTAACTTGCACAAGATCATAGGTATGTTCCTTTCTAATATTTCTATATCTTCTATTTTCAAGATCTTTGAGCAAAGTTTCTTAAAAAAATCATCTAGCTCAGATAATGCTTGGCTAACTTCTTTACGCGAATAGCCATGAACTCCAGCTGAAAAAAGCCTCTGTAGAAGAATATGATAATCATGTGTCTTCAAGCCTGTCAGCTTATCATCTTTAACACATCTTGATATGTTTGAAGCAAATCCATCAGAAAACTTAATAAAATTCAAAAATTCTAGAAAAGCTTTCCTCTCACTTCGAGATAATATGTAACAAGCAGGTAGCCTTTTTAATTTGTTGTTCCCTTTTTGCATTCATAACTTTTTTCTTATTTTTATATCCCGTAAATCTTTACGAGCATTCTTTGTATCTTTTATTTTTCCTATAATGTTTAATAATGTTCCAAGCATACTATCACATATATTCTTTTCTATGTGCATAACATCAAGAGTATGTCTGATTTTGAGTTTTGGCCAACAACTACCATGCTTTCGTTTTCTCTTACTTAGATATTTTTCAAATTTATCAAAGACATCCTCCAAGCACTCTAACCATTACAATACTTATTCTTCTAATAATTTTGGGAGTTCTAAATGGTGGTCAATTTTTATATTAAACGCTGCTTTATTATTACACTAAGGATGTTCTTGAGGCAAATAATGATGATGGCCCATGTAGCCTATCTTACCTCTTAACTTTTATGAATTAGTCATATCAAGGCATACAGAACAAGCATTGTAGCCTTAAGTGACCCATCTAGATAAATAACCATAAGCTGGAAAATCACTTATAGTCCACAAAATTATTGCATGCATTTAAAATCTTTTACCATTATAAGAATCATAAATTTCCACACCTTCATCCCATATTTGCTTCAACTCATCTATTAAGAGTTTTATATAAATATCTATATTCTTTCCAGGAGAACATGGGCTAGAAATCAACAGTGACATGAAATGAAATTGCTCTTTTTTTAACACATAAGGTGGTAAATTATAAAGCATAAGAAAAATCAGCCACATGCTATAAGAGTTGCTCATATGACCGAATGCATTGAATCCATCACTAGCCAAATCAAGCCAAACATTATGAGAATCTTCTGCAAATTGAAGATATTGTTTATCAAACTCCTTCCATGCAGGAGTGTCAGCTGGATGCCTCATGATACCAATCTCTTCAACATGCTTTTTACTATGCCATCTCATGTACAAAGCCATCTTACTAAATATGAAAAGTTTTTGCAATCTTGGTTTTAATAGAAAATACCACAATATTTTGTGAGGAACCTTGGTACTCTTTCCATCATCAAATTTTCATCTTAGTTCCTTACATAGTAAATAGTATTTCTCCATTTCATATTCCTTCCAAAAGAGCACACAATCATACTTCATATCTCAATAGACTTATACCCCAACCCTATAATAGATAGAAGTTTTCTAGCCCCTAATATGATGAGGAACATGATGCACTGGTAGCATCTCCTTTAAAAAATTGAGCAACATATCGAAAGACTTATTAGTCTATTTATTGATAACCTTTATGTAGAGCAGCTTGACAATAAAAGACAACAATGAATACTTGGATCCTGGGTATAGTTCATATTGGTGCAGAATCTGGTTGACGCCGGATCGAGCTGGAGTTGAGAAAGAAGAGGTCGCCGTCAGTAACCTACAAAACAAAGTTTCATCTGGAGTCGGTGGTGGTGGCTCCGGTAGGACCCTCCGACGATCAAGTCAGCTCTTCTAACCAACAGGAATGGAGTGCTCAGAAAAGATTTCAGCAAAATTTTTGAAAGGAGAAGAGAGCTTAGAGAAAATGTAACTGGAGGGTCCTTTTTATAGATAGAGCCCAGAGCAGACTGATAGTGACAGCCATAGCCATTCGGTAGTAGGCTGCTCGGAGCCGCATGAGGTTTGTTATGGAGAGGAATGCCGTCTATAGCAGACTGATAGCAATAACCATAGCCGTCCGATACTGAGTCGCTCGGGACCTCATGTAGTTTGTTTTGGAGAGAGGTGTCCGTTGTCGTGATGTATCCATTTATCAAGATTTAATAATCAAAATTTAGAGGAAGCAGATGTTGGTTGGTGAAGAGCTCTGACATATATCAATTTTAGAGAAGTTTAGACTCCTAAAGAAAATACAGCTAGAGGGGATCATCCGGGAGGAATACTACTTGAAATCTGAAAGTAATCCGTTGAATGAATTCGGATGGAGTTCAATTGATGGAGAAGTCTAGAAGAAGTCCGACTGATGGAGAAGCTCGGCTCCTAGAGAAATTCAATCGAAGAAGAAGTCCGAAAGAAGCTCGACTCCTGAAGAAATCCTACTGAAGGAGAAGTCGGAAAGAAGCTCGGTTATAGAAGAATTTTCGATCGAAGCTCTTCTATGATTATTAGTTACATTAGGCTAAGCATTAGACTGAACTTCGATGGAAGCAAAATTTATCCCCAATAATAGTCCTCCCACTCTCGAGTTCGAAATTTGAAGGAAGGGGTACAAAAAAGATGACTGTCGAAGTTCTTTTCTGGGCTATGCACCCATTGAGGTTGAAGCTTGGGGAAAATCTTATCTTCTGTTGAAGTTGAAGCTTGGGGAGATCTTATCTTTAGTTGAAGTTGAAGCTCTGAAAAGATCTTATCTTCAATCGAGGTTGAAGGAGATCCTATCTTCCGTTGAAGTTGAAGCTCGAAGGAGATCTTATCTCCAACCAAGGTTGAAGAAGATCTTATCTCCTGTTGAGGTTGAGGCTCGGAAGATATTTTATCTTCAGTCGAGATTGAAGGAGATCCTATCTCTCATTGAAGTTAAAGCTCGGGGGAGATTTTATCTCCGACCGAGGTTGAAGAAGATCTTATCTTCTGTTGAGGTTGAGGCTCGGAGGAGATCTCATCTCCAGCCGAGGTTAAAGAAAATCCTATCTCCCGTTGAAGTTGAAGCTTGGAAAAGATCTTATCTCCGATCGAGGTTGAAGAAGATCTTATCTTCTGTTGAGGTTGAGGCTCGGGAGAGATCTCATCTCCAGCCGAGACTGAAGAAGATCCTATCTCCTATTGAAGTTGAAGCTCGGAAGAGATCTTATCTCCAATCGAGATTGAAAGAGATCTTATCTACTGTTGAGGTTGAGGCTCGGGGTAGATCTCATCTCCAGCCGAGGTTGAAAGAGATCCTATCTTCTATTGAAGTTGAAGCTCGAGAGAGATCTTATCTCCAGTTGAGGTTGAAGGCTTGGGGGAGATCTTATCTCCAGTTGAGGTTGAAGAAGATCCTATCTTCCGTTGAAGTTGAAGCTTGGAAGAGATCTTATCTCCAGCCAAGGTTTGAAGGAGATATTATCTCCTATTGAGATTGATATTGGCTCGGGGGAGATCTCATCTCCAATCGAGGTTGAAGAAGATCATTATCTCCTGTTGACGTTGAGTTGAAGTTGAAATTCAGAAAAAATCTTATCTCCAGTCAAGGTTGAAAGAGATCTTATCTCCTATTAACGGATTGGAGCTCGGAGGAGATCTTATCTCCAGCTGAGATTGAAGGAGATCTTATCTCCTATTGAGATTGATGTTGGAGCTCGGAGGAGATCTCATCTTCAGTCGATGTTGAAGAAGATCTTATTTCCTGTTGAAGGGTTGGAGCTCAGAGAAAATCTTATCTTCAGCCAAGGTTAAAGGAGATCTTATCTCCTGTTGACGTTGAAGTTGAAGCTTGGGAGATATCTTATCTCCAGCCGAGGTTGAAGAAGATCTTATCTCCTATTGAGATTGACATTGAGGCTCGAAAGGATTGATCTTATCTCCAGTTGAGGTTGAAGGAGATCTTATCTTCTGTTGAAGTTGATGTTGAAGCTTGAGAGAGATCTTATCTCCAACCGAGGTTGAAGGAGATCCTATCTCCTATTGAAGTGGAAGCTCAGAAGAGATCTTATCTCCAGTCGAGTCGAAGCCTCTCTTCTCACCTCGTCTAAAATGAACGAGGCTTTCGACTTTGCTCACATTAGGATGAGGTTCTCCTTCTATTTCTAATGGGTTGCAGGGGCACATAAGAGCCATTGTCAAGATTTCTCTCCTCATCTCGTCTAAAATGAACGAGGCCTTCGACTTTAAGGGCACATAAAGGCCATTGTCGGAGCCTCTCCCCTCATCTCATCTAAAATGAACGAGGCCTTCGACTTTGCTCACATTAGGATGAGATTCTTCTCCTATTCCTAATGGACTGTAAGGACACATAAAGGCCATTGTCGAAGCCTCTATCCTCATCTCATCTAAAATAAATGAGGCCTTCAACTTTACTCATGTTAGGATGAGGTTCTCCTCCTATTTCTAACTGACTGTAGGAGTACGTTAGGGCTGTTGTCAGGATCTCTCCCCTCATCTCGTCTAAAATGAATGAGATCTTCAACTTTGCTCACGTTAGGACGAGATCCTCCTCCTGTTCCTAATAGGCTGTAGGGGCACATAAGAGCCGTTGTCGGAGCCTCTCTCCTCATCTCGTCTAAAATGAACGAGGCCTTTGACTTTGCTCACATTAGGATGAGATTCTCCTCCTATTCCTAATGGACTGTAGGAGCACATAAAGGCCATTATCAGGGCCTCTCTCCTTATCTTGTCTAAAATGAGCGAGGTCTTCGACTTTGGTTATGTTAGGACGAGATTTTCCTCCTATTTCTAATGGACTGTAGGAACACATAAGGACCGTTGTTAGGGCCACTTTCCTCATCTCGTCTAAAATGAATGAGGTCTTCAACTTTGCTCATGTTAGGATGAGGTTCTCCTCCTATTCCTAACATGGCTACTTTTGATTGCTTCTTTTCCGTCATCACATAATTTTTGCACCAAAAAATAATAATATTGAAATGAAGAAGTTTTATTGAAGAAAAATTACTGACAGCACATTCTCAAATTTTCTGAATTTTAAGATCATGGGAGCATTGTTCCTCTGAGCTTCTTCAGGCGATAAGCTCCAGACCGGATGACCTCCTCTATTTCATACGGATCTTTCCAATTTGGGGCAAGCTTTTCCTGGCTCTGAGACTAAGAGATGGTGGCTCGTCAAAGCACTAAGTCCCCCAGAGATAGTGTTGATGATGCCGAGAGGCAGCCGATCTCCTTGTTGTTCCTTCCTTCTTTGTGGTTCTAGCTGCAGCAGTGCCCTCGATTGATCTTCTCTTGTTTCAGGCCGACATCTATGGAGCATTAAGGGGGGCATAGTTGTAAAACCTTCTAGGAGAAAAACTTCATCGTGCCCTTCTATCGGGACTTCTTTGACGACGAGCTCGAGGAGGAGTTCAGGCTCGCTTGTGCTCGGGGGGAGTTCGTGAGCATGGTCGAACTTCATTCGACCCTCCATCAGATGCAGATTTATTAGACTCGTTCGCCCGCCGCTCTCCTACGGCTTCCTCATCCTTCAACTTGAAGGCTTCTTCAGCTCGGGCATATCCTTCAGCCCGAGCTAGCAAATCGGCAAAATTTTTGAGATACTTCTCCAAGGAGAACAACAAATCATTCTTCTGAAGGCCGCCCTTGAGTGCGGCCATTACAACTAACTAGTCCAGATTCTGGACCTCCAATGTAGCAGCATTAAACCGGATGACATAAGCTTGGATAGATTTTTCCTCCTTCTGCTTGATATTCATCAAGAAATTCGAACTTCGATGGGGACGTCGACTGCTGACGAAGTGAGCCACAAATCGATGGCCCATTTGATCAAAGAAAAAGATGGTACTCAACTTAAGTGCTGAGTACCAATTTTTTGCTGCTTCTTTTAAGATAGATGAAAAAGCTCGACATAAGATGATGTCTAGTGCACCATGGAGCAGCATCATGGTTCGAAAGACCTGTAGGTGATCTACTGGATCAGAGGTTTTGTCATAGCTTTCAAATTTGGAGAGTTTGAAGTTCGACGGAATGGACTCTTGCATAATTCGAAGAGAGAAAGAAAAATCGGTGCGGACATCGTCATGGTGAGCTGGGACGATGTGGCAGAGTTTCTCAGTCCATTGGTTCATCTCCCATTATTTTTGATTGAGGACATCATCTCAATCGTAGATCTTGGAAGGCTTCCGACTATAGATGGGACTGATCTCTTCCAAAAAAGAATCATGATCCGAACAAGGATCCTCTGCTCTCTATTTTTCCTTTCCAGGGGCGATAGATATGCTAGCCCAAGTGGTCCTCCTTGGGATCGATTTCTGACATCCCGATAGTGGATTTTTTAGCAAAATTGCCATCGGGGGCTATCGCATGGCCTGCATCATTTCGGTGAGGACCTGAATCTACTACATCAGTAGGTTAAACTGCTCTGAATCTACTACGGCCATCGGTGGAGGAGGAGGTTTAAGTGCTGGCGATGGAGGAGAAACGGATGGATCTGGCTCAGATCTAATGGCAAAAGCGGTAGATCTCTGGGTAGTCATCTTTTTTGGAGGCATTTCTTGAGATTGAGGGAGAGGATGGAGATGAACCTTGAAGAAAAAGATCCATAGAATCGACTGAGCACTCCTTTAAGAACAAGGGTACCTTAGGAACAGAGTGTCTTTCCTTTAGCGCCAATCCTGTTGGTGTATAATCTGGTTGACGCCGGATCGAGCTGGAGTTGAGAAAGAAGAGGTCACCGTCAGTGACCTGCAAAATAAAGTTTCGTCCGAAGTTGGTGGTGGTGGCTCCGATAGGACCCTCCAACGATCAAGTCAGCTCTTCTGACCAACAGGAATGGAGTGCTCAGAAAAGATTTCAGCAGAATTTTGGAAAGAAGAAGAGAGCTTAGAAAAAATGTATCTAGAGGATCCCTTTTATAGATGGAGTCTGGAGCAGACTGATAGTGACAGCCATAGCTGTCCGATAGCAGACCGCTCGGGGCCACATGAAATTTGTTATGGAGAGGGGCGTCGTCTGTAGCAGACTGATAACGACAGCCATAACCATCCGATACTGAGCCACCCGGAACCTCGTAAAGTTTGTTACGGAGAGGTGTCCATTATCGTGATGCGTCCATTCGTCGAAATTTAATAGTCGAAGTTCGGAGGAAGCAGATGTTGGTTGATGAAGAGCTTTGACGTATGTCAATTTCAGAGGAGTTCGAACTCCTAAAGAAAATACAATTAGAGGGGATCATTCAGAAGGAATACTATTTGAAATCTAGAAGTAATCTACTGGAGGAATCCGGATGGAGTTCGACTGATGGAGAAGTCAAGAAGGAGTCCGACTGGTGGAGAAGCTCGGCTGAAGGATAAGTTCGGAAGGAGCTCGACTCCTGGAGGAATCCGATCGAAGGAGAAGTCCAGAAGGAGCTTGGCTTCTAGAGAAATCCGATCGAAGGAGAAGTCCGAAAAGAGCTCGATTGCTGGAGAATTATCAATCGAACATTTTCTATGATTATCAGTTACATTAGACTAAGCATTAGAGTAGACTTCGATGGGAGCGGAGTTTATCCCCAATAGTTCATGTTGTGCGTTCTTAATTAATTTATCAAGAGATGAAAATTCGGCCGGTGATCCACTAATTGTGTCATCAAATTATTGTGCTTCGCTCATTTCTCCCAATAACTCATATAAATCATCTACCAAATCTTCATTAAATTTAGTACTGTTCATCATTTCATCATCGATATCATTGTTACTATCATATATTGGTATTCTTCCTCCATGCAAAGTTCAATCTCTATAAGTGAGTGAAAATCTTCATAAATATAAGTCTAGTTTCACTTGACTAAAGATTTTATATATCCCATTATTGTAATTATAGCAAAAATAAAAAAATCATATTATCCGAACACCTCACATTTTCTTTTGCAAACTTAAGAAAGGATTCTACATCTTTTTTATATCTATTACTAAAAAATTATTATCATCAATCCAACTCTTGTCCATATCCTGCAAAAAAAAAAAATTCACATAATAATATTTTTTAGAGTACAATTAAGAATTTTAATATCATATTTTCATCAAAGAAAAAATCAAATACTAATAAAAAGGGATATAAGAACCCGCAGGTTTAATGATGAATAAAGAAACAACTAAGAATTATAGTATTATTAATATTATTTCACATATTATTATATATAATAATATTAGTTATTGATGCCCATGATGAATAAAGAAAATTAATAGGAGGATTAACTGCTCATGTAGAAGTTAGGAGGGCAGCCATGCATGAACCTAATCAAGTCCAAACTAGGGTTTGAACTCAAGCTTGTAACCTGACTTGAAATGCCTCAACTAGGCAAAGAAATATATACAGCAGAAAGCATTTGCAATATCAAAAACTTCTAAGCAGACTTTGCTGACCGAATGACCGGGTTTTACGCAACGTTCAGGTTCGGGTTCGAGTTCGGTTTCATTAGGCTGGGTTCAAGATCATCTCTTGCCAAATGTGACCACTAGTCACTAGATGATTCAGGTGGTAGACTTTACGGTGGTCATGACATATGGAGCTGGGGTTGGACAGCAAGTGATCCATGCCATCCACTTGTGCTGCACGAGGATGATGATTGAAACAGATGGATGCTATTCATTTTCAGAGCTTGGAAGGTCAATAACCATGCGAAGTTGTAAAGTTTTTAGTGACATTGAAACCTTAATTGAGTCACTTACAGTTTCTCAAATCTCAATTGTTAGACATATGATATAGTATTGCATGTTTAGTTCTGATAATAACGAGAGGGTGTTATGTTGCCTTTTGTCTACCAATGACCATAGGACCATGTTAGTTTGGCATAAACGCATCATCTATAAGATTTACTTGTTTTAACATAGCTACAAAAGCAATAATATTGTCATATTATTATATTTCTACAATCATATTACAATAATAATATATTACTATATATTATTTTTTACATTTTTTTAATAAAAAAATTTATTATGATCAATAATTCAATTCTTGTCAATATCCTATAAAAAAAATTTCACATGGTAAATTTTTTTTAGAGTACAACTAAAAATTAAAAATATAAAAATTAGATGAATATTATAAAAAATATGGACAGCAACGATTCATCTACGCATTTCAAAAAAAAAAATCAAAATCAAATAAAAGTCAGAAAAAAAAAACTAGTGAAAAAAATCTGGCCTTGCCGCTCTCAGCGGCAGAGGAAGGTAACAACAGGAAAAGAATGACCAGAAAAAAAAAAAAAGAAAAAATCGATGGCAGAGGGGGACCAGCCAAACGGTCTCTCTCTGCTACTCGACAAAAGAAAATGGCTAGGGGGACCTAAATTAGGGTTCTGGGTGGCTGGTGATCAGCCGGAGCAGGGGGCTCGGCACCCAGTGGTAGAGGAGGGTACCAGCCCTCAAAAATGACCAAAAAAAAAACCTGATAGCAGAGGGGGACCGGCCGGATGGTCTCTCTGGATTTAAAAAAAAAATGGGGCCAAAGCAGGGGACCGGGTAATCAGCCAGAGCAGGGGCTCGGCACCTGGTGGCAGAGGAGGGTACCAGCCCTCAAAAATGATCAGAAAAAAAAACTGGCCAGTGGCAGAGGAGGGAGACCAGCCGGACGGTCTCTCTGTGCGGTTCTAGGCTGTGGGTGAATGATGGTAGGGAAGTCGAGGGAGGCACGAAGGCAGGCGAGCAGGGGGACACGGCGAAGGGTGGGACGGGCAAGGAAGGCTGTCTCCCATCTGCAACCAGAAAAAAAAATATCGATGGCCAGACCACTCGGACCTGGAGCAGCTGACCAGACCTAAACCGTCGGCAGGGAGGTTCCAGGCAGCGCGATGGGTGGTTGGGAGGTTGAGGGATGCGCGGATCGAAGCTAGCAACTAAGGGGACATGGTGGATGGTGGCAAGGGCGAGATGGAGGGCACCTTGAGGGAGATGATGGGACGATTGAGAGGTCAAGGGAGGAGGATGTGGCGGACGGTGGCGCAAGCGAGAGGGCACGAGGGACACGCAGAGGTGGTGGGAGGGAGATAGAACCGAGGAGAATGCAAGGAAGGAGAGATAGGAGGGAAGCAGATGAGCATACTGATTTTGATTGCGGTGCCGATCTTGCCTTCCACTTCGCCGGAGCCGTTAGGAGGAAGAGGAGGGTGGTAGGGTTTTGAGAGCGATGGGGAGGGAGATGGAGAGGTGGATCAATTTTTGCCTCTTGGAGCACTGCGAGGCGGAGGAATTGGACGCACATCCGAACGGGAATAGAGGGAAAAAAGGATTTTTTTGAGAAAATAAAGATCCTTTTTTATTATTAAAATAAAGATTTAGTGGCTAAATTTTTTGAAAGATTTAGGATTCAAATCTTATTATCCATTTATTATAAATATATTTTTTAAAAAATATAAAAATATATTTTAAATTTTATTTTTAAACTTATAACATCATAAAATCTATCTTTTTTTATCCACTTATTATAAATATATTTTTTAAAAATCTAAAAAACATATCTTAAATTTTATTTAAAACTTAAAACATCATAAAAATAGGAGTCAAACATAAAAATAGATCCAAAATTAACTGAAATGGAAGAATTTGATCACAAAAATAATCTCAATCAAGTTCTATCTTGATTGCCATGGTGTGGAACTCAGATAAATACATGAAAGTTTGATCATTCTGAAATACTACTATATATAAAAATTAAAGTCAGTTAAAATTTGGTCAATACGATCATTCGACGATACACTCGCATAGACTTATTCCTATCCTATTTAGTATAGAACTCTCTGGCTAGATGTTCTATATCATATGATAAGTCGATGAATGTAATATTAACTAAACCACTAAAATTTTGTAGTATTTGATTTTTTAACAAAATTTATTTCATCCTATATAATTGATATCAAAAATTTAAAAAATTAAATTATATACATCTAAGATTGAAAGAGTATTATACTAAAAAATAATTTTAAATATTTTAAAAATATTACATAAAGCAATACTATAATTTTTTTAACTTTTTTGGAGTACTTATTTTAATATTTAAGATTTTTCATAATTTATGAAAATAATTTTTTTTTAAAAAAATAAAAATATAATAATTTTTATGATAAAATATTTATCATAAAAATATTTAAAATTAAATTTCTTTACAATAACATCTTTATAATGGCATCTCTTTAATGTTTTGTAAATAAAATGATAATATTTTATATAGTCATTTTCAACAAAAGTTTAAGAAAATATATAATAATTTTTTTATGATAAAATGATTCTTGTCAAAAAAAAAAAAAAGAAAAGAAGGGAACAAAAGGAGGGATTATTTTTTAAACAAACAAATCTTTGTCACAAAAAAATATATTCATTTTTTATAACAAATATGTTTTATTAATAGATTAGAAAAAGGAGGGAATCTAAATTTTTTTTACAATAACCCCGTCTTTATCATAAAAAATATATTAACTTTTTATAACAAATGAAATAGTAATTTCGACTTTTTATAATAAAATATTTTATCAAAATAATTTTGCTCAAAATGATAATAGTAATTTTATTGCCATAAATAGAAAATTAAATTTTAAAAAAAAATTATTTAAGATAAATATTTTTATCACAAATAGATAATATTTAATAATATATTATTTATCTTAAAAATATATATTTTTTAAATTTAATTGATAATCAGCAGCCACGGCTGATAATTATATGAAGCAATATGGTAGCACACATGAGACCAGCTGAACCATCGAGTATATTGATACAGATACGAGGGAGAAATCATCATGACGTAGGAGTGCGATGGTGACACGGCATAGAAAGAATGAACAGATTGATGTGGACAAACTACTATGGGATGAGCACGCGTAGTCAGCCTGGCCTGAAGCGCAATATACCCAAAGAGTTGTAAGGATGAAAGATGTTCTTTGATAAGTACCATAGGAGAATTACTTGAATATATAGATTTTAGCAAACATTGGATAAGTTTCATAGGAGAAAACATTGTTATTGAATATATGTTAAGCCCATAGAAATGAAGACGTAGCTGAAACAAACGAATGAAGTCCGCCTGCCATTAGTAAGAAATATATACAACCATCCATGGACAGCACAAAACCATGCATTGTGCATTTGAATCGATAGAATAACCAACTATTTCAGCCATAGTAAGAGATATACAATCAATTAAAACTGATCATGAAACCTGCAGCAGACAACAAAAAAGGTTAGTAAAACACTTCTCTGTTACCAAAATTTTCTTTTGCTTTTTCTTTTTCCTCCATTCTTTTTTTTCTTTTCTCTTTTTTCTTTTTTCTTATCCTTTTTTCGTTTCCTCCTTTCTCTCTTTCTATTTCCATGCTGTGAAAAGTAGCAAGTAATTATACTTGACCAAATGGTGACAACCATCCATGGATGGTAAATAAAATAGGTTAAGTCCAAATACAAACAGAGAATCATATGCAATAATGTAAAACATGCAAGTCTTGTGTTGTATTGTTGCAGTCCACTGCTCAATCAAGTTGATATAATGTCGAAGCACTATGTTATTGAGAAAGACATGATCGATGATACTAAAACAGTGATACTGATGCTGTGAGTGACGACATTGAGATACTTTCATACCATATGGTGAATTCTGTAGAACGAACATAAATACTACAAGCTTCCAGGAGGATGGTCTGCACCAAAGCCAGTGAATGTGAATAAGCATCGAATAGAACATCCACTGCTCACCCTTAAATTCCAGATGGATAGAGTGATCATTCGATAGCAAACCTGCATCAATCATAAAAAGGAACTCCAAAAGAGATGGTAGTAATACTCCAGGTGTAAAATATAGCAGTGAAGTCGAGATGATGATCAAAATGCTATATGCCCTGAAACATGGTTGTAGGAGAAATATATGAAGCATCCTCCAGATTAATAATAGCAACAGTGCACAGACCCAATCATGGTAAAGAGATGAAATCCCCACATTAACTTATCGGTAATGAAGAGTTGAAATATGTAGAACAGTGAACCCTTGAGGAAGATAAATAACTGTGTGCGAAGGAACATATAAGAAGCAATTAACTCTCTGGTGATGTAGCTTAATTAGCTGTTGACACCCCAAGCATATAATCGGCCCTTGAGTGAAGAGACTTGTAATAGTGCTTTAATAGGTATATGCAAGAGTTAGTGCATGCAGTGACATGAATGCCCAACTGTTGCTGCAACGACCAGATCCATTTCCTGAGATAAAAATATATCAGCAGCATGGAGATACATGAGAAGCAATTATAGCGCAGGTAAACATGTCTCTTGAAGGATGGCAATTGAAAGCAGCTTGAACTGAATAAATTGCTAACATTGAGTTTAAAACTATAATAGGTGCCACCGAGTAGAGTAGAATAAGTTGTTGCAGAATAAGTTACACTGTACTTGGAAACATGGTAACTATTGGTGCGAAATCTGATTGATGCCGGAATCGATGTTGGAGTCGAAGAAGACAAAGTCGCCGCCGTCGACCTGCAAAATAAGTCTTGTCCAGACTTGGAGGTGGTGGTTCCGGCAAGATCCTCCGATGATCAAATTAGCTCTTTCAGCCAACAGAAATAGAATATATGGAGAAATTTTTTAGCTGAGTTTCAAGTAGAAAATGAGAGCTAAAGAAAGAAAGCGTATCTGAGGGGTCTCTTATATAGGCGGAGCCTATAAAAACTGATGGTGATAATTGTAACTGCCTAGTAGCGGAATGTCTAGGACCACGTAAAGTTTGTTATGAAGGATGAGTGGTCGTTTATCGTGGCGTGCCAGTTTGTTAGGATTTAATAGTTGAAGTTCGGATGAACCATACCTCAGTGAATCGAGGGAGGTTCGAGATGTCCTCAAGATCAACCATATATTGTCCGATATTTATTTTATCTAGGATGAATGTCGAGGTCCTTTCGGTGATGGAAAGAAGTTCTTCCGCAATGAGTCCTTTTGGGCAGCTGGAAAAAGTCCGAAAAAAATCCTGCTGAAGGAGTCCAAGATGAGTTTGACTTGGAAGGGAAGCCCATCTGAGGGAGAGGTCTAGAAGAAGCTTGACTGAGGGAGAAGTCCGAAAGAAGTTTGACTGAGGGAGAAGTCTGGCAAGAGTTTAACCGAAGGAGAAGCCCGATGGAAGTTCGACCGAAGAAGAAGTCCGATGGAAGTTCAATCGAAAAAGAAGCCCAAAAGAAGTTTGACTATTTTGGGGATCGTTAAAGCCATGATTGGAGCTCTTCTACGACTATAGATACCTTTCTGCAGATCATCAAACCAAACTTTAACAGGAGTGGGATTTATTGTTAGATATGTGTGCCCTAGAAGCTAGAATTGGCTGACACTTGTAATACACTTCCAGGGGTAAAATTATAATTTTGACTATAAATAATAAAATAGATTATTTTCTATCACATATGTGTATTTAGTGTCTATGATACATCCCTTGAGTTAATGGTAATGATAATTTTTTATTTTCAAGAGTTGAAAATTTAAGACAAGAATTTTCATTATTAACTCATAAAATGCTCCTGACCGTAGGATCATCATGAGGATGGTGATTTATCCGGAAGGTTAGTGTACAATCGCTTCTTTATAGTAGATGAGTCTTGAGTCTATGGTGTAGAGACACCGGAGCGAGAGTACAGGTACTCGTTAGAGAATGAGGGTACTGAGCGTGACCACCTCGAGTAGTCATAAGGAAGTCTACCTTCTCATCGATGACTGACTCGAAGCTACAGTGTTGTGTTTGGTTCTTTGACCTGAGGTGCATCGACAGTTCACCTTGAGGGTGTTATAGTTTAACTACACCATGACTCGGTTTCCTAGCCATTTGAAACTTGAGATGTATGTTGGCTATAGCATGTTCATTGTAGGAATTGGATTGCACCAAGATGGAATCTATCTACCTCGGTGGATGAGGAACAGCCCTATGATGATCATGAGAATCAAGTCCATAAGCCCATGGCCATGGCAAAGAGTAAAATAATAGAAAGAGTTTCTATTAAGATTTTCACATTGGACTTGAATCAAATGATTAAATGATATGATAGAAATTAGGATTTGACGAGTTCACCTTAACCCTAATCTGATCGAGGCTCAAGATAGAAGAACTTAATCACACAAGTAGCTACACCAAGAGGTTCATTTTCAGTTTTGATGGGTTGCCACCATATACTGCTAGGTGTTACTAGTGGATTTTGTAAGCAATTAGGATGATTTAGATGATCGATCATTCTAGTTGTCTAAATCAGAAGAGTTCTGACCTATCGAAAAAAGTTTTGATGATGTCGATGATAGAAATCATGACATATCCCATTACCATATAGAACTAAATCTAACTGGATCACACAAATAAGAATTTGGATCTGGATATCATCAATTAGACTAACCCAGCTTAATTAATTTGAATTAGATTCAATTAGGTTCAAGAAAATCATGCTAGCACACAATTGAGCCTAACGTTCTTCTTTTTCTATCATTAAAAGTTATCTCAACTAAGCCAAATGAGTTTATGCTCACTCGGATACCTTTACCTAGTCTGACTGGAGCTTATCCAGATTAGAAAAGGATTATCTTAATTTATGAGATAAATTTGAGATAACACCTATCATTTTTCGTCACCGACTAATTCTTGTCCTTTGACTTGGTCAAACGTTGACCTTTGAGCCTTGGACATCTGCCCATGTGTCATGCACTTATTGAAGAGTAGATAGGGGCTTGTCCCCTTCCTGAAAATTAGAAAGAAGGGGGCACACACCTAGGATGGCGTGCGCCCATGGATAGGGATGCCCAAAGTTCCATATGGATGAAACTCCAGGTTGCTTCTTGGATTCAAACTAGGTGACCCTTACCTATAGACTTTGATCAGTCTTAGGTGCCACCTCAAGATGAATTTATGGGTCTCTCATCTGATTGGATCAAGTGATGTCATCCTATCAATCAGATTTAGATCTGATTAAATGAAGCAACGTGATTGGCCGAGGTGATGTGGCACTGCATGGCGCAGTAGGGTCTATATAAAGACCTATCTGCACCTACTTTTTAGAGACTTCTCTCCTAGCCATGCCCCAAGGCTATCCCTCTCCCTTCTCCATGCCACCTTCAGGCCATCTCTCTCCTCTCTACGCCCAAGGATAGTTGGGCTTCAGATTAGTGCGATTCAGACAAGAAAAGGCTGACGAGAAAGGAAGAAGGCAGCACTGCTGCAAAGATGACTACTGATCTTCAAAAGAAGTTTCGAAGATCCTCCAAATCAGATCCAGATCTAATTTTTAGAGATGAGATAAAAAAAAGAAAATCTCTACATCCAGTCTGAGTAGATATCGGTAGAGATCAGATGCTTGCGTGGCTAGATTCAAAACCTTAGGACTTCAGCAGGATCATCAATAGGTAATCAGATTACCTAGAATCAAGGTAAAACTAATTTAGATTTAATTTAATTTAATTTTTTTTATTTATTAGATTATAAAATTAGATTCAAAAAATATCAGATCTGATTAGAATTTAAGAAAAAAATTTTAAAATATGCCTCTCGATCCAATCAGATCTAAACGAACCTGACCTCAAAAAATCAGGATTTTTCTTCAACTGGTATTAGAGCCAAGTTCTTATAAAATTTATTTAGATCTGATTTAATCTAATAAATTAGTAATTTTAGATATCACATGAGATGTGATTAGATCTAAAATTAAAAAAATAAAAAATTAAAATTAATTAATCTAGATCTAATATGTATGAGATACATAACTAGACTAGAAATAGAATTATTCTATGTGTAGTCTAGTATTATCATAATTTTTATTTGATTAAATATAATTTTTAGATTTATTTATTTATTTATTATTTTTTAATCTTATAAATATTATAATTAGATCTAAAAATAAAAAATAAATTAAATTTAATTTATTCATATAAGATATGATAGTTGCATGTTTAGACTACTTGTAGAATAGTTCTACAAATAGGTCTAGATTAAATTTTATTTGATGAGATCAAATTTAAATTTAATTTTTTAGATGATTATGAGATAATTTAGATCTGAAAAATATGCATGCATGATACATGAGATGTATGCAAAACATATTTTAATTAGATCTTTCTTATATGAGATACATGCTTAGATCTAATTAGTTTTTGTAGATTAGTTGTATTTCTGATTAAGGCATTCTCCTTGGCCGTCTAGTCATAAGAACAAAATAGAATTTAAAGACCCTCTCCTCTTATTCGATGGGGTGTTCTTATAATGTGTAAGGGTGCTGTGCATTCGTCCTTAATCAGAAATTGAAAACTTACTTTCTGCAAAACCATAGATCCTGAAATCCTAGGATCTTATTTGCATGTTTTATTTTTTGAATCCTAAACTTAATTAAGAATTAAGATTATGAAACATATTAGATCTAAAATTGAGAATTTTCAGATCTAAGACATGTTCATAAAATTGGGTTCGGACTTGGGTAGCTCAATTAGGTCTAGTGGTTGATCAAATCGAATCAAGAGTTGGTTAGATGGGATCAACAATGCTTAAATTGACCGACCTAATAGGATTAAGTCTAGGTCAAGATCAAGTCACGTGAGTGATCGATAAAGCTAAGACCTAATTAGGCTCAATGGTTAGAGTCTGGATTATAGGCTAACTCAATTGATTTTGGCTCAATAATTTGGTATCTAAGATAAGTTTGGCAGATACAATCGATTAGTTTTTAATTGAGAGCTACTCGACTCGAATGCATTCTTATCGAGTTAATGGCATATCCCTTCCATCGGTCTCACTTACCTAGCCATGTTTGTTGACTCAGTTCTGATTTGAGGTGGCCAATAATCTAAGCTAACCCATGCCACTAGGTTAGTCATAATGGTTATGACTATGTCAAATCTAATTTAATGAGATCTAAATCAAATCTTCCTAAGAAAAGATTAAGTCTAAGATCTTCCACCATTGTAAATGTGCACGTCCTTTTCGGGGTTGATTGTTTTTGGCTGGTTACAGTGACTCAATTGCACCGAAAAAATGCAACCATATCTATTAGGCATTGGATGCTACGGGCTGGAGGATGAATTGGGCTCAATATTTTGGATATGATGAGAGACTCAATTAGAAATCCAATCTGTGCAAATGGTGGATCTGACTTAACTAAGGAGTGGATCAATATTACGGACATGGTGAGATTCATGAGTTAGAGACCTAGATTGGGTGCATCATAATTAGAGAATCATTGAACAAGAGTTGTTCACTTATTGGCTAACCCATAATCAATAACTGTTAGGTGAGGTGATGAGTAAGTCGGTGGGATTGCACCATCCATTAAAAATCAGTAATCATAGAGATTTTCGCATCTCTATAGAGAAAGTGTAGGGATCCAAGAAAATAATGGAAGCTAATTTGTTTAAAAATAAAATCTCTAAATAAATTGGTTAAGTCTTAATTACAATATCTAACTAGAAACTTTGACTCTCTACAGAAAAATATCTGCATCCAACCCACTAGCATGAATCCTGGACACCCATAGACTGACCGGATCAAATTACAAGAATTGACTTTGGAACTTCAAAATCATTTTGGGTTTCGAGAAGTTAACTCATGTACTGGACCAAGACCCTCCCACCTTATCAGCTCGTCCATCCGCTGAGCAGAGAGTGTCTTTGGATAATTGGATAGATAATGATAATAAAGTCAGAAACTACATGTTGGACTCAACGTCTGATGAACTTCAGTGCCAGCATATCAAGACTGCTCGCCAAATATTGGCTCACCTACAGGAGATGTTTGGTGAACAGAGTCACGTAGCCAAGTATCAAGTCACTAAACGACTGTTCAAGACTAAGATGCGTGATGGACAGTCAGTCCAAGATCATTATCTGATGATGATCAAGGACATGAAAGAGCTTGAGAAGCTTGAAGTGAGGTTGGACTTGGATCTGCAGAATGGTATAATTCTATAATCCTTGACTGATATGTATGGACAGCTCATCATGAACTACCATATGCATAAACTTCAAAATTTCTTGGCCGAACTTATGAACATACTGGTTATCGCTGAGCTTTCCACGAAAGATTCTAAAGACTCAGTACTTGGTATGGAATGGACTTCTTCTAAGAAAAAGTCTTTTGAAAAGAAGAAGAAGTCTGTGAAAAAGCAGAAGATAGAAGGAGGAGAGAAAAAAAAGGTAGAGCTGAAGAAAAAGGTCGCTGACAAAGAAAAATATTTTCATTGCAACAATGATGGCCACTGAAAGCGAAACTGTCCTACTTACCTGGCCATCCTAAAGAAGAAGAAGGCAGGTCCTTCTGGAGGTATGCTAGTTATTGAGCCTAATCTTATGATTTCTTCTACATCTAGTTGGGTGTTTGACTCTGGTTCTAATGCTCACTTGTGCACTTTCATGCAGGGTCTTGAGGATAGTAGGAGGTTGAGGGATGGTGAGATGATCCTGTGTGTCAGAAATGGAGCAAGAGTTGATGCCGTGGCTGTAGAAACATATCCTCTTCGACTACCATCTGGTTTAAACTTAGTATTAAAAGATTATTATTATATGCCTGCAGCAAGCAGGAATTTGATTTCTGTTTCTTGCCTTGCATTAGAAGGCTATGTAATTAGTTTTCTTAAGGACCATTGTAACATTCTTTATGAAAGAAATAAAATTGTAAATGGTTTCCTTATTACTGATCTTTATTAGTTACATGTTTATGTATCTATTTTTAATTTCGAGCAAAATGTGAATGCCATAAAATCAAAACGTCCTAGGGATAGTCCAAACGATAGGCTTCTATAGCACCTAAGATTAGGTCATATAGAAGAAGATAGGGTTAATAAATTGGAGAAAATCGGACTATTGAGTCCGTTGACTTTTGAGTCATATCCAATTTGTGAATCCTATCTTCATGGCAAAATGACTAAGCTTTCTTTTGTAGGACATGGGGAAAGGGCCACGGATCTTCTTGTCCTAGTACAAACTGATATGTGCGGCCCATTCGATATACTGGTTAGAGATAATTTAGTCTACTTCATAATCTTTATTAATGATTTATCTAGGTATGGGTATGTGTATCTTATGAGACACAAGTCTGAAGCGTTTGAAAAGTTCAAAGAATTCAGACATGAACTAGAAAAGCAAATTGAAAAACCCATTAAGGTTCTTCGATCAAATCGAGGAGGTGAATACCTTAGTCGAAAATTTTTGGACTATCTCAAGAAAAATGGCATAGTCTCTCAATGGACTCCACAAGGGATACCTCAACTCAACGAAGTTTCAGAATGGAGGAATCGAATCCTATTAGATATGGTCCGATCCATGATGAGCTTCATAGACCTTCCTGATTTTTTTTAAGGATACTATTTGTTAACTGCTATATACTTATTGAATAGGATTCCTTCTAAAATCATTCCTACCACACCATATGAGATATGGCATGGTAGGAAATCAAGTCTGAGTCATCTCAAAATTTGGGGTTATCCGGCTCATGTCAAAAGACAACAAGTGGATAAGTTAGACTTTAGGTCCTTCAAAGCTCAATTCATAGGATATCCTAAAGAATCATTAGGATATTATTTCTACATTCTAGAAGATCACAATGTGATTGTGAGTCGACATGCCATTTTTCTTAAAAAATAGTTTATTCAAGATGGCGACATTGGAAAGCAGATTAAGCTCGAAGAGAAAGTCTCACAAGAGCAACGAGCTAAGGACCAAATGGAACCAAATTAGGTTAAGCCAATCCATACACTACCTCCTCCACCTCATAGATCGAAAAGGATTTTCCATCCCCCTAAGAGGTACTTAGGTACTATTTCAGAGGATGTAGAGAAAATATTTCTCATAGGTAAGGGGGTTCATGGTGATGATCCCAAAACTTATAACGAGGCGATATCAGATATCGACTCCGAGAAATGGTTAGAGGCAATGAAGTCAGAAATTGACTCGATGTACTTAAACCAAGTCTGGACCTTGGTAGATCCATCAGAAGGTATAGTACCTATTGGGTGTAAATGGATCCATAAGAGAAAGATTGGTGCAGATGAAAATATGGACACATTCAAGGCTAGATTAGTGACAAAAGGTTATAGTCAATGCGAAGGCATTAACTATCAGAACCTTTTTGCCAGTAGCTATGCTAAAATTCATCCGCACATTGCTTGCTGTTGCAACCTATTTCGATTATGAAATATGGCAAATAGATGTGAAAATGGCATTTCTAAATAGATATCTTGAGAAAGATATCTATATGAAACAGCCGCTAGGTTTCACATCCAGTGATGATAATCATAAAGTATGCAAGATGTAAAGATCCATATATGGACTTAAGCAAGCATCTCGAAGCTGGAATACTCATTTTAATGATGTGATCAAAATGTTTGATTTCATCAAGAATAAGGAGGAGTCATGTGTCTTTAAAAAGATCGGTAGGAGCACTGTTGTCTTCCTCGTATTGTACATGGATGACATCCTCCTTATCGAAAATGACATTCCTATGTTGACTACAGTTAAAATGTGGTTATCTAAAGAATTCTTCATGAAAAACCTAGGAGAAGCATCCTTTATTCTAGGAATTAAGGTCTATAGAGATAGATCGAATAGGATGCTAGGACTTTCACAGAAGATGTACATAGAGGAAGTACTAAAGAGATTTAGTACGGAAAACTCTAAGAGGGGTTTAGTACCCTTCAAGCATGGCGTTCATCTTTCCAAAAAGATGTGCCCTAGCATACCTGAGGAAATAGAACGCATGAGCAAGATCCCTTATGCTTCAACAATAGGGAGCCTCATGTATGCCATGTTATGTACATGACCTGATATAGCCCATGCTGTGAGTATCATGAGCAGATATCAGTTGAATCCAGATGAAGAATACTGGACTTCTGTGAAATATATCCTTAAGTACTTAAGAAGAACTAAGGATATGTTACTGATCTTTGGTAATGGAGAACTCCAAGTCTAGGGATATATAGACTCAGATTTTATGTCCGATGTAGATGATCGAAAATCGATATCTAAAAGTCCATTTGTGTGCAATGATGGAGCTGTCAGTTGTAAAAGTTTCAAGCAGACAGTGATAGCAGATTCCATCATGGAAGCAGAATACATCGCTGTGTCAGAAGCTATGAAGGAGGCATTCTGGTACAAAAAGTTTGCCGTGGAGATCAGAGTGATGCCATCAGATGCCATTCCTCTATACTACGATAACAATGGCACCATAGCCCTTGCTAAGAAGCTGAGGTCTCACCAAAAATCTAAGCACATCGAGCGACAATACCACCACATCTGCGAATACCTCGAGAAGGATTACGTCGAGATCAAGAGAGTCGACTCCGTAGACAATGCGGCGAACCCGCTTACAAAGCCGTTGGGCCAGCAGAAGATTGAAGCCCATCTTAAGAAGATGGGACTTAGATTTGTAGCCAATTGGCTTTAGGTTAAGTGAAAGTTTATTAGATATGTGTGCCCTAGAAGCCAGAATTGGTTGACACTTGTAATACACTTCTAGAGGCAAAATTATAATTTTGACTATAAATAATAAAATGGGTTATTTTCTATCATATATATATATTTAGTGTCTGTGATACATCCCCTGAATTAATGATAATGATAACTGCCGAAGTTCTTTTTCAGGCTTCGTGCCCATCAGATGGAAAGTCGGGATGATTTTTGTGCTGGCGCCGAAATCTCTTTAATTACGAAATGATTTGAGAAGATGGCTTTTTGAGACTCCCACCGGGACGCTATCCTGAGTATGGTGTAATTAAAATTTTGTCAGCCATCAGCTACCTGCCAAGGTTAGTGGGACATCTGTCAGTCAAGGATTGGCTGAAAATGATCCACCATCATAACTGCCTCGACTCCATAGGCTATTTAAATTCGCCTTCCTTCTCTGGGGGGGTCTCATTTCCTCTGAGTTCTCCTTTCCTTAGGTTTCTTCCTCCTGCCCGAGCATCCTTTCAATTTCTTCCTTCATTCTCCCCACCGACGTGTGTTCTCGCGTTCGTCCCTCACCGCGCCAGTCATCTTGTTGCCTTTCCCGACATTAGGTTAGTTTCACAACCTTTCTTTTATTGTTTTTGCCTCTCTTGCTCCTTCCTCCCATGGTTTTCTTCACGAAATCTCCATATCTTACCTTCCCTAATTTTCGAAGGTTTTCTTTGGGTTTAGTTTGATCCGGATGTCCTCCAAAATCTTCCAATCCATCGATTCTTGAAGTTCGTCCGATCCAACTATCCTAGACCCCACTCCCATCATTGAGACCACACCTAGGAGTATGTCTCAGTATCTTTTTGCACCGGATACCATTCCCTATGCTCTGACCCCGAACAACCTCTCCTTAATTAGGATTCAATACGGGATCCCCCAAAAATTCGATCTTGAACTTTCTAGGTCAAGTGACCGAGCTAGTTCCCCTCTGCCTGATTGATTTTGCTTGTATCTAGAAACTTTGCGTGCCAGACTTCGACTTCCACTTTCATCTTTTATAGTTACACTCTTTCGCTTTTTGAATATTTTTCTTGCTTTTATAGTACCAAACTTCTTTAGGTTCGTGATCGAATTTTTTTTTCTCTACCATCTGGCTGAAGTTCATCTGATCGTCTTTCTCTTTAGAAATTTCTATACCTTCAAACATCATCCTTCCTCAAAGAATTGGTGGTACTTCTTCTCCAATTCAGTAAGAAGGGACTTCTGAAAGGTGCTCCTTCTTCCATTCACAGCTGAAAGAAAAAGTACTTCTTCATGCACTATCCAATCTTGGTACTAGATCTCCCCCCAGGGCTTTCTTAGAAAATCGATTTGCCGAGCTTCTAGTTTAGATAGAGTCAACCTAGATTCTTCTAATAAACTTAAGGCATATTGATCTTCTTTTCTTTCTGACCTTCTAAAAGAGCAGACTCTATTCAACCTGGGTTTGAGTCCTCTTGATCATGATGGTATACTTTTTACTTTCCAAACTTATTATGAGATCGCAGATGTATTTTTGTTGATTGTAATTTTTTCTTTGTTGCAGAGATGGATACTAAAGCTGTAGGGATGCTCACCAATGGCCTCTATATCCAGAAGAAAAAAGGGAAGGCCCCAGGTGAAAGCTCAAAAAGGATGAAAGTTGGTGCCCCGAGCTCCACAGCTCCAGTCGTCCCTGCGACCTCCACCGAAGTCACCCCAGACATCGAAGCTCCTCCCATTACCAAGGTCGGCACCGTCGATGCAGATTCCTTGCCTCTTGCATCTTCAAGCCTCCATGTAGGAGGACAAGCCTCGGAGCCCCCCATCGAAAAAGAAAAGGGGGACAACAACAACAACAACAATAAGAAGTCAGCTATCGTAAAGATAGTCCGCAAGGCTCATCTGATAAGCCAAGCAACGACGATGATGATGATGACCTAGGAGAAGATCCCTAAGAAAATTCAAAACTTAATCGACAAGTTTGCCATGCCCGAGGTGGTGGACCGCATGGCTGATCTTGACTAGACACAGCTCATCTAGAGCTCCCTCGGAACCTTCTTGAAGGTAATTGCTTTACTATATTTTTTTTTCATTTTCTCTCTTCTTTCTTCTATCTTAGCATCACTCATCTATGGCAATCGGATCATCAAATACTCACCCACATAAAAAGGGTGCACCACCAGGAGGTAGAAGCACTGAAGGCCAAAGAGGACCTTCGAGCTGAGATTGGTCGTCTCAAAGTGGAGAAGGCCGCTGAGGCCGAACGCTTCACATGGGAGAAGGTGGTAGAAGTCGGGAGTCTCTAGGTTGCGCTCCAGAAGGAAGAGTTCATCTCAACTAGACTAAAAGCTACATTGGCCCTAGAGGAAGAGAGGAGGAAGAAAGTCGAGATTAAGGTGAATGGCAAAGTTGATCTCAGAGGCAACAGCCTGAGCAATGAAAGAGTTTAAGGCCTCTTTCAAAATGAGGAATCTGAACGTCACATTCGGCCAACAGGCGTTTATCAAAGATTTTGAACTCTACGAAGGCAGAGTGGCCCAAAGATTTTTTGAGCTTAATCTCGACCTTTTGGAAGAGGAGAACCCTGACGAAGAAGCAGGGCCATCCAACGTCGTGGCCAACCCTACTCCCACCAAGCTTGCCTCCTATCTACCTGAACCTACCACAAAGATGCCTGAGCCTACCCAAAAGCTAGAAGCGGCTAAGAGCACCCCAACTTCATCTATCGCCACATCTTCCAAGGTTGAGAGCCTCGAGTAGTTGTATTTTATCTTTTTTTTCTTTTATTTTACTCTATACTTAAAAATTTTTGGTTAAATAAAAGCATACTTCTTTTTGTCAATACCTTTAAGTGTTTTTGTCATGCATCGAACACAGTCCCTTGTTGACGTTGATCCGCTGCCTCAGGGAGTTTTCTTAAAATCAATAATCAGAAACCTAAAAAAGGAAGCTCATCATTTGAAAAAAAAGCTGAAGAAGACTAAGGACGAGCTTCGAAGATCCAGAAAGAAAGCTTCGGAGGCAACGATTGAAGTCATCCACCTTCGAAAATTACACATGAAAGACTCCATTAGCTATAATATCAAGAAAGAAAACTTTGAGAGGGAGCTTGGGAGGTTTAGGAAGAATGCTAGCAATAAGTCTTAGGCACTTGCCGCGAAGATCAGCTCTCTTGAGGCCGAACTCAATGTTGAGAAGGAGAAGGTCAAATTATTGGAGGGGAGCTCATCCTGGTCTTAGGATAGGATACAACATGATAGGGATTGGTCGAAGAAGCTTTCAGAGATTTAAAAACAACTCAAGGATGTCGAGGCTCGACATAATGGTCAAAGAATTGGCTGGATGAAAAAGTTGACCAGGGTCAAATGTCAGCTCAAGTCAGCTAATGAGGAGATGGCCTGTCTCCAAAATCGACTTGCCAGTGGCCAGCAGGCCGATACTTCGAGGGAGTCGGTGCAGCTTGCTTTCTATCTAAAGTTCTTTGGCGATCTTTTTCTATCGTATGAGAGAGAGAAGGCCGAGCTTCAGCAGTTGAAGGTTCAATTGACCTACGAGTGTCAAGCTGTCAAGGATACAAAGGCCGAATCCGAGGTCCTGAGGAAGCAATGACAAGAGCTTGAAGATAAATTCTGGTGAGCTAATAGAATATTCATAGAGGGCCTGCTAAAAAGGAAGGAGCTCGAAGAGGAGATCTTCAGGCTGAAATAGGCTTTGGTGATGGCTGGGGCCGACAGTTCGAAGTCTGAGGAGTCTGGTCCATCTTAGGACTTCGATCTTTTTTCTTCTTTCTTTTTAATGTAACCGATCTGGTAGACCTTTACTCCCATCTTTACCTTGTAACGATCCTTTATTTTTAATAAAATGGCACCTTCTTCAATTGTTTTTCGTCTTGTGCAAATTTAATGCTTGCTGATGTCTTCACTTTTTTTTTTTTACTCTATCTTCTATCGATGCGGTCATTAGAGATATCGAGCTGGAGTCCCCCTCCCAAATTTGGATAAGGTTCTCTTTTTGTTCTTGGCGTAGCAGCCGTAGGGGGATATATACCAGAACCATTGATAGGGCCTCTCCCCACCTCCCATCTTAGATTAACGAGGCTTTTATTTCGCTCACACTAGAATGAGGTTCTTCTCCTATTCCTAATATGGTTGTAGGGGTACGTGAGGGCCACTAATAAGGCCTCTCTCCCTCCTCTCATTTTAGATTAACGAGGCCTTCGTCTTGCTCATGTTAGGATGAGGTTCTCCTCCTATTTCTAACATGACTGTAGGGGCACGTAAAAGCCGCTGTTAGGGCCTCTTCTCTCCTCTCATCTTATATTAACGAGATCTTTATCTTGCTCATGTTAGGATGAGGTTCTTCTCATGTTCCTAACAAGGCTGTAGGGGCACGTAAGGATTGCTATTAGGGCCTCTCCCCTCCTATCATCTTATATTAACGATGAAGGAAACGCGTAGGATTTCTAACTTTGATTTTGAAAATTTTTTCCAAAGATTGCACAGCAAAAATAATTATTAATCATATTAATAATAAAAACTACAGATCTAATCTGAAAATTCTACACTGTACATATATATGCATGCATATCTAAAAAATAAAATATCCAGTGCAGTAAAACTATTTTACTACTTCTACGTATTCAGAACATGTTATCTTTTTGCGAATAGATGATCTCTATAATTTGATCATCTTGGTATAAATTTGATCATCACGATGCAGCCACACATGCATCTGGCCTCTACAGATGATCCACACGAGGCCCTAATCTCGATTAGTTTCTCTCGAGTGCTAGCTCACTGCAGGAACCTTTGATGGTTGATATCAGATCGAACTCCTTCAATCTTCTTCACTAGCTCTTCAGACGCTCTGGTTTTTTGATGTAGATAAGAAATACAGGAGGTTCTCCTTTTAGATCTATGAACTTACGATCCTTGTTGCTCACAATCTAGAACCCAAACCCTAGATGGATTCTAACATATGCACTCACCCAAGAACCTTATGTCTAGAATTTCTCATGCAGAGAAGAGACTCTCTCTTCTTTTTCTCACATGTTCTCTTTTCTGAGTTCTAATCTACATGCCCATAAAATCAGGTATTTTATAGATGCGCACAAATAAGAGAGGTATGAGGGAGAGGTCTAGATTAAGTGGTTATCCATTCAAACTCAAATCCAATTGGAATTAAACTTGTAACTAGATTAAACCTATCCATTTGGGACGTGACAAGGAAGGGCGTCCACCCTCTTGTGTATGAAATTCTTCACGAGAATTCTAAATTCTCGTGGAGAATAGATGGCGCAATATTTAGATGATTGCATGGGAAGACTAGTCAAACTAGTCTCTTATTTGACATCCAATTAAACCAATCCAATCTAAATTGGTTTAGTCCAATTAGATCAGAATAAACCCAACTTATTTAGGCTTAATTAGGCTTAGTTAAATTCTAATCAAATCAAGAATTAATCAGGTCAAATCTCTAATCAGATCAGAGATCAAACCTCATTGATGATTAGATCATCTCATAACCTAATCGAATCAAATCCAAATGAATCCAATTCAATTGATTTTGATCAAAAATAATCACTCAATCAAATTAAGTTAATTAGTGATCAAATCACTAATTAACCTTTCATTGATCAGCCAATAGATTGAGTAGGAACCTCTAGTGTGTGTGACCCCATAGGTTCGAATCTAAGCTGGTAGCATAGAAATCAATTTTTTATACTAATCGAAGTAACCATCTAGCAATGGTACCCGACGTTCGGATAGGCTGAATGATGCAATCGTAATATTCAGAATCTATGTGAATATGGTTACCGCATAATTTATCTTTTTGATCTCTATGCATAGGATAACTTTAGAATTTGACTGTCAACCCTAGAAGATACATCCAAATCATGTTTCAAAGCATTTAGTCCTATGATCCCTCACTAGGACTACCCTGACCAAGGCTTTACTAAATTGAAACACTATTGAGCATAGCTCCTGGGTTTAGGAGTGGTCAATCCCATCTTGACTCACGCACCGACTTCTCAAGTATTTAACTGTATCCAAAAATCTTTCATCACTGAATTAGAAATTTAGATAGTTTGGCACCAAAGCACAGTGAGTTGCTTGAAAGTCACCATGGTGATCTCAGGTTAGAGGGACACTTATGCCCATATTCCATCAGAGCAATTTTTGATAGTAGAAAAACTCTAGAGTCAGTCACATTCCGTGTAGATGTATCCCTATATCTCATCTGCATGCCATACCAGTGTCTCCATACTTCTTGGTTAAGAGAATAACCAATCTATATGGCACACAATAACCTATACTTAATAAATGTTATCGTCCTTGGTAACAACGTATCATTGATTGCGAACTATTTTAAGGGCTAAATGATAAATCCTCCTTTGTCGATTCTAAATAGTCCTAGGAACTTCATTATATCAAACAAGAGTTTATTAGAAGATGAAAGATTTATGATTGAAAGCTAGAATAACTTTTATTCAATTAACAATTCATGTACAATTACATAAATTAGCTCAATTGTTATCAGACTAACAATTAACTTTGGGACACTATTCCCAATAAATGAGGCCTTCATCTTTCTCATGTTGGGACAAGGTTCTCCTTCTATTTCTAATATGGCTATCGGGACACGTAAGAACTTCTATTAAGGCCTCTTCTCTCCTCTCGTCTTTTATTAATGAGGCTTTCTTCTTGCTCTATTGGAATGAGGTTCTTCTCCTGTTCCTAACATGGCTGTAGAGGTACGTAAGGGCCACTATTAGAGCCTCTCTCCTCCTCTCATCTTATATTAACGAGGCCTTCATCTTGCTCATGTTGGGATGAGGTTCTCCTCCTATTCCTAACATGGCTGTAGGGGCACGTAAGGGCCACTGTTAGGGCCTCTCCTCTTCCTCGTCTTATATTAACGAGGCCTTCATCTTGCTCATGTTAGGATGAGGTTCTCCTCCTATTCCTAACATAGCTATAGGAGTATGTAAGGATCACTGTTAGGGCCTCTCCTCTCCTTTCGTCTTATATTAACGAGGCCTTTGTTTGCATTAAAATGAGGTTCTCCTCCTATTCCTGATGCAGCTATTTTTGTCCAATGGCAAAGCTTGGGAAATTATTTTCTATCATTACCATTTTACAAAATGGACTAAGATGCTAAGGCAAAGGGATTTTATTGTAATGAAGTTATTGATAATACATCCATAAGTTTTCTAATTCCACAGTTGGGGTAGGTCGGCTCCTCCAAGCTCTTTCAAGTAATACATCCTAGGCTGGATGACCTTCTTGACTTCATAAGGTCCTTTCCAATTTGAGACGAGCTTTTCTTGGTTCTGAGGTTGTGAGATAGCTACTCGTTGCAGCACCAAGTCTACCACTCTGAATACTTTATCTCTGACTCTAGAGTTGTAATATCGGGCTACCTTTCGTCTATAAGCAGCCATCCAAACTTGAGTTTCTTTCCATTTTTCTTTCAGTAAGTCGAGGTTAGCTCTTAGATCCTGCAAGTTGCACTATTCATTAAAAGCCACAATCCTTGTCGATGGGAGTTTGAGCTCAATTGGGATGACCGCCTCTATTTCGAAGGCCAAAGCAAATGAAATTTCTTCAGTCAGTAGTCTTTGAGTAGTTCGATATGTCCAGAGTACATGGTAGAGTTCGTCTATCCAAGTCTCCTCTACTCTCTCAAGTCTCGCTTTTATATCTTGTAGCAGGGTTCTGTTGGTTACCTCAACTTCGCTATTTGCCTGAGGGTGAGCTACTAAGGTAAAATTATGAGAGATATTCAAGTCTTGATAGAACTCCACAAATCTTGATCTAGTGAACTGCCGCCCGTTGTTGGTTATAAGGATCCGGGGGAGGCCAAATCTACAAACAATTAACTTTCAGACGAAATCTTTTACTTTAGCTTTAGTAATTTTTGCCAGAGATTCAACCTTGACCCATTTGGTGAAGTAGTCAATCACAACCAAGAAGAACTTTCGTTATTCGGATGCCATCGAAAATGAACCCAGTATATCCATCCCCCACTGCACGAATGGCCAAGGGGCGCTTAAGGGCATAAGCTCGGAGGCCAGTTGTCTTTGAATATTTGCATTCCTTTGACAACGATCATACCTTTTTACATATTCAATAGAATCATGGTACATAGTTGGCCAATAGTATCCTTACCATAGTAGTTTGTAGGATAGAGATCTGGTGCCCAGATGGCTCCCATACATCCCTTCGTGTACTTTCCATAGTGCAAGATCGGCTTCAAAAGATCAAAGACATTTTAACAGTGGCAGGGAATATGACCACTTATATAATTTGCCCTCATATAGGACATACTAGGAGACTTGATTTCTCAGTTTTCAAGCTTCTTTTGGATCATAAGGGAGAACTCCATCCTTGAGATAAGTAACTAGCGGATCAATCCAGCAGGGCTCATGATCAATTTGCATCATAGACAGTGGCTCTTCCAAACTTGGGCATTTCAATATTTCAAAGAACACTTCTTTTGGAAGTTTATTTTCTGCTCTCGAGATCTACTGGATGTTGAAACTATTGAAGACTTGGGTCAAGCTCTTCACTTTTCAAGGTACTTTATCATATTTTTCTTCTGAGCTTCATAATTGCCGCTAACTTGTTCCACCACCAATTGAAAATCACTATAAGCTTGAAGCCGATCTGTTTCTAATTCTTTGGCTATCTTTAGTCCTACTATCAGAGCTTCATATTCTATCCCATTATTCATCATGAAAAACTCAAAATGTAGTGCATATTTGGTAATGACTCCTTCAGGATTGATTAGGATCAGCCTAGTGCATGTGCCTAAAGTGTTGGAAGAGCCATACACATACAAGGCTCAGAAACCTTTTGGAAGATCTGGTCTTTCTTTGGGGGAGCTCAATTGCAACCATGAAATGCTGGCCTCTTTTTGCTTGGGTTCGACATCATCTGGGATAGTGCATTGAATTATAAAATTGACTAGTATCTGAGCCTTGATTGATGGTCGGGGTTGAAAGTTGATGTCGAATTTCATAAGCTCGATTGTCCACTTTGCTATTCTTCCTAAGGCATCAGTTCGGTGAAGAACTACTTTGATTGGTTAGTTAGTGAGAAAAGTTACAATATGCCCCTGAAAGCAGGATCAAAGTCTTCTGGCTACAATCAGAAGAGTGTAAGTTAATTTTTCTAGCTTAGTGTACCTAGTCTCAGCGTTTCTCAAGACTCAACTTATATAGTAGATCGATCGTTGCACTTTTGCCTCTTCCTTGACCAGGACCGCTGCAAGGGCCGCTGGAGAGATCGCCAAATACAAGAATAATTCTTCTCCAGGTTCAGGCTTCGCTAGTAGGGAATGCAAGCCAAGATAATTTTTGAGCTCTTCAAATGCTTGCTGATACTCTACGATCCAGCAGAAATTCTTTGGCTGCTTGAAAACTCCAAAGAAGGGCATACACCACTTGACTGATCTTGAGACAAAGCGATTCAAGGATGCCATATTTTTCATTAAGTGCTGAACTTCTTTTATTGATTTTGGGACAGTCATCTCCTGAATGGCTCGGATCTTCTTTGGATTAGCTTCAATCCTACATCTTGACACTATGAATTCTAAAATTTTTTTTGAGGTTATGCCAAAGGCACATTTGGTCGGATTCAACTTCATCTTATACCTCTGGAGGGCATTAAAAGTCTCTTCGAGGTCGGCAATGTGATTTGCAAAAGTTTAACTTTTGACAAGCATATAGTCTACGTAGACTTCCATATTACGGTCAATCCGCTCCTTAAAGATTTTATTGACCAGATGCTGATAGGTCGCAGTCGTATTTTTGAGTCCAAAGGACATGATCCTATAACAATAAAGGCCACAGTCAGTAATAAAAGAGATTTTCTCCTCATCCTCTGGTGCCATTCAAATTTGGTTGTAGCCAGAGAAATCATCCATGAAGGTGAGGAGCTTATGACCCAAAGTTGCATCCACCAGTTGATCAATCTTAGGCAGAGGATAGCTATCCTTTAGGCAGGCCTTGTTCAGCATTTTGAAGTCTATACACATTCTCCACTTGCCATTCGCCTTCTTGTTAAGGACCACACTAGAGATCCAATTTGGGTAGTTGACCTCTCGGATGAACTCAGCTTTAAGAAGTTTGTCCACTTCTTCTACTATCGCCTTCTGCCTTTCAGATGCATAGCCCCAAATTTTTTCTTTCACTAGCCTGCATTTGGAATCAACAGCCAGCCGATGCTTCATGACTTTAGCATCAATTCTTGGTATGTCTGTAGGAACCCAAGCGAAGACATTGACATTCTTCTACAGGAAGGTGATAAGCTGCTTTTGGACTTCTTCTCCCAAGTAGGAGCCAATTTGCATCATGTGTTCTATATCCCCATCATTCAGTGGGATGGTTATAAGGTCTTCATAGGTTCGCCCCGTTTCTTAGTAAGGTCATCGTAAACATCCAGCCCATCAACTGGGCAAGGGTCAAACTGATCGTTCTTTTGTAGAGCGATCGAATAGCAATGTTTACCAGGGTTTGATCTCCTCTGACCTTTTTGATCCCATAGCTCATAGGAAACTTCATCTTCAGATAATAAGTCGACACCATAGCTCTGAGTGTGTTTAGATCGAATCGGCCAAGAATCGCATTATAAGCAGATGAAGTCTTAACCACCAGAAAGTTGACTTATGCTCTAGCTTATTTTGGATACTGTCCTGCAGCCACGGTCAATGTTATTATCCCTTCAACTAGCACGGTATCGTCAGTGAAGCCCACCAATGGAGAGTTCATAGGTCCCAGGCAATTATCAGGTGTAGACATTTTAGAGAAAACATCATAAAATATGACATCGACAGAGCTTCCATTATCTATTTGAACGTGGTGTACATCATAGTCAGTAATATTTAAAGAAACTATAACTACATCGTTGTGAGAAAATTGAACCTCCTACGCATCTTCATCGATGAAAGTTATGGGCTCCTCAGTCCTCCGCTTCTTTGTAGGTTCCACTGATCCACTGGCTTCTTTTTAGCGAAGTCCCCCAGAGATGGTATTGATGACGCCGAGGGATGGTCGATATCCTTGCTGTTCCTTCCTCCTTGGTGATTCTGACTATGGAGGCACCCTCGACCGATCCTTCCTTCCATCAGACTGATGTCGTAGGAATCGACCGAGTTTGCCTCGCTTAATAAGCTTCTCGATCTCATCTTGGAGCTGAATATATTCTTCAGTATCGTGACCATGGTCACGATGCTAGAGGCAGTACTTGTTAGATTGTGCTTTTCAGGATGAGTACGCATCCTCTTTGGCCTCGATAGCTGCTCCTTGATTTCTATCAGCACTTAAGTCTTTAGGGCATTGAGGGGAGCATAGCTACGAAATCTTTTAGGAGGAGAGCTCCATCATGCCCTTCTGTCAGGCCTCCTTTACCTCCAAGCTCGAGGAGGGGTCCAGGCTTGCTTGTGCTCAAGGAGAGTTTGGGAGCACGGTCAAGCTTCACTCATCCTTCCTTCAATAGTGGGTTTACTTGATTTGCCCGCATGCCGCTCTCTGATGGCTTCACCATCTTTGGCCTTAAAGGCCTCTTCCGCCCGAGCATAACCATCCACCCGAGCAAGCATATCAGCAAAGTTTCTTGGATACTTTTTCTCCAAGAAGAATAAAAAATTATTCTTCTGGAGGCCGTCTTTCAGTGTAGTCATAGCAACATATTGATCCAGATTTCGGACCTCTAAAGCAGCAGCATTGAAGCGGGTCACATAGGCTCAGATAGACTCTTCTTTTCTTTGCTTAATGTTGATGAGAGAGTCCGAACCTCGTCTAAGACATCGGCTGCTAACAAAATAAGCTACAAATTGATAGCTTATCTGATCAAAAGAGATAATCATGCTCGACTTAAGAGTCAAGTATCAGTTCCTTGCTGCTCCCTTCAAGATGGATGAAAAAGCCTGATACAAAATAACATTTGGTGCTCCATGGAGAAGTATCATAGTCCAGAAGGCCTTCAGGTGGTCTATCAGATCAGCGGTCCCATCGTAGCTCTCAAACTGAGGGAGCTTGAAGTTCGACAGGATTAGCTCCTGCATAATCTATTAGGAGAAAAGAGGGTTGGTGCAGATATTGCTGTCATGGATGGGGGGAGCATGACGGAGTTTCTCGATCCATCTATTCATCTCTTATAGCTTTTGATCTAGGAGGTCCTTCCGACCATAGATCTCTAAGGTTTTTTGGCTAAATGGGGGCAAGGATCCACTAGAAGTTGAATGATGATCGGAGCAAGGGCTCTCCATCCTTTGCTTTTCTTTTTCGAAAGTTACAGGATGACTTGCCCAGGTTGGTCATCCCCAGATTGAATCTTGAGGTTTCAGTGAAGCCCGCTCTAGCTAAATGGATGCCAGAGGTCATTGCTACTACATGGCCTGTACTACTTTGGTAAGGCTCCTAACCTATTGTACCAGTAGGTTGAACTATTCTACATCCATCGTCGCTATCGATGGAGTCCGCGATGCTAGAGAGGAGATAGGGGTGGGCAGATCTGGATGAGATCTGGCTGTAAAAGCGGTTGACTGCCTAGTTGAAGCTTTCTTGGAAGGCATCTTTGCTAGATCAGTTAGAGAAGATGAAGAACTTTGGAGAGAAAAAGAGAGACTTCTACTAAATACTCCTTTTAGAATAAGAAAATCTTATGAGGGCCCTTCCTCTAGTGCCAATTCTATTGGTGCAAAATTTGGTTGATACCAAAATCGATGCTGGAGTCAGAGAAGATAAGGTCACCACCATCGACTTGCAAAACAAGTCTTGCCCAAAGTCGGAGGTGGTGGCTCTGGTAAGATCCTCCGATGATCAAATCAGTTCTTTCGACCAACATAAATGGAGTACTCGAAGAAAATTTTTAGCAGAGTTTCAAGTAGAAGATGAGAGCTTAAGGGAGAAAGCATATCTGAAGGTCTCTTATATAGGCAGAGCCTATAACATACTAATGGCGATAGCCGTAACTGCCTAGTAGTAGATCATTTAGGGCCACGTGAATTTTGTTATGGAGGATGAGTAGTTGTTTATTGTGGCATGCCAATTTGTTAGGATTTAATAGTCGAAGCCCGGATGAACCATGCCTCAGTGAATCGAGGGAGGTTCGAGATGTCCTCAAGATCAACCATGCATTGTCTAATATTTATTTTATCTAGGATGGATGTTGAGATCCTTTCGGTGATGGGGAGAAGTTCTTTCGGAATGAGTCCTTTTGGGCAGCTGGAAGGAGTCTGGAAGGAATCCTGCTGAAGGAGTCCAGGATGAGTTTGACTTGGAAGGGAAGCCCATCTAAGGAAGAGGTCAGGAAAAAGCTTGACTAAGGAAGAAGTCTAGAAGAAGCTCGACTGAGGGAGAAGTCTGAAAGAAGTTTGACCAAGGAAGAAGCCCAGTGGGAGTTCGATCGAGGGAGAAGCCTGGTGGGAGTGCAACCGAAGAAGAAGCCTGGAAAGAGTTTGACCAAAGGAAAAGTCCGATGGGAGTTCGACCAAAGGAGAAGCCCATCTGAAAAAGAGGTCAGGAAGAAGCTAGACTAAGGGAGAAGTCTGGGAGAATCTCGACTGAGGGAGAAGCCCAGTGGGAGTTCGACCGAAGAAGAAGCCCGAAAAGAATTCGACCAAAGAAAAAGTTCGATAGGAGTTTGACCGAAGGAGAAGTCCAGAAGGAGTTCGATCATTTTGGGGATCATTGAAGCAGTGGTTGGAGCTCTTCTACGATTATAGATGAAGGAACCAAATCTGGGGCTTCACACGTAGATCTTGAAACTTTTTCAAGATCTTATAGCGAAAGACTTAAATAAATCTAAAATTTATATAAATAATCATGTAAATACCTAGATCTCAAATCTATTATATGATTAAGGCATGATATTAAATCAAAAATTAAAATCAAATAAGAAAGAAAAAGGTTGATCAAATCAACCTAGGTCTACACTGCATCAAATGTAGGTATGAAGTTTATAGATCAGATATATTACCCGAGCAAGTTTAGACGTTCTAACTTGCTGATCCAGACTTGAGGATGAAATCATGAGCCGCACATGCATCCGACCTCTAGAAGTCATCTACACGAGCCTACGATCTCTGATTTGAAGTTCGATGCAGGAAATCAGCACAGCATGCTAGAACTGTGCTGATCCTTCTTCGACGATCGATCTGATGCTTTCTTCTTCAAAATTTGGACTCTCTAAAATATGAGAAGGAAGATGAGAGTTTGCTAATCTGAGACTCTCTAAAAAAACTCAAAAGAAAGGAGGAGAGATTGAAAATAAAATAGCCCTAGAAGAAGACCCTCTTCTTCTCTTTTCTCTCACCTAGACACCTAGTTTGGTGCCTATGGAACCCTCAAACCCAGGGACCCTCTTCCTTAAATTTTTGCACATCCTAAATCTCTTTTAAAGCTCTATATTCTATAAAAAAAATTAAAATAAAATTCATCCAATAAATAGAAAAAATGAAGAGTCCAAGTTAGGTCAAATTTTTAGACTAGGAATATCCAAACATGGAAAGTTGTTGGGGTGCCCAACTGTTGGGCGCCTCCTCCATAATTTTTGGTGTGGACCAACAAGGTAGGATGCACAAAAAAGGAGATTATTTTTATAAAATAAGAGAAGAATTAATTAAAAAAGAGGGTGGCACTCAAGGGAAGATGTTTTGGTTAACAAGGATTCTATCTCATAGAATCCTAAGCAAAATCAATTCCTCATTTGACTTGGTCTTCCACCTAACTTCCAAATATGACTTGAAGGGAGAGAAAGGGCATGAAAATTAGGAAGAATGGGATTTTTTATGAAAAATAGCTAAAAAATAGGTATGGGGGCTGTTGGGACCAAGGTGGCGCAAGGAGATAGGGAGTCCTAGTCACACTAGGACCCCTGTGTTGACTTGGTCAAACAAGATCTTTTAACAAAATAAAATCAAGATTAAACCAACTCAATTAAATAAGATCCTAACCCATTTAAGGACTTAATTAAATCAAATTAAATAATATTTAATTCTAATTTATTTTCTAATTAAATTAGAAAATTGGGTTAATCCGAGTCCTAGTTAGACTAGGACTAGTTCTTCCTTGTACTTAGCTTATTCAATAAACCAATTGGACTTGATCCAATCAAGCCCAAACTAAATCTAATTAAATTATATTTAATTAGACTTAATCTCAACCTATTGGCTTAATCAAATTAAGCCAATTAGCAATCAATTGCTAATCGATCCTCCTATAATACTTGCACTAGGTTAAACACCAATCGTATTGATTGTTTAATCCTAGAACGATTCTTAATCGTTGATTAACCATCCGATTAGATTGTAAGCTCTAATGTATGTGACCTCATAGGTCCCAACCTAAGTCAATAGCATAGAAATAAATTTCTGTACCAATCAAAGTGACCATCTAGCAATGATATCCAACGATCAGATAGGTCGAAGGTATAGAACACCATCCTTAGAATCCATGCAGATATAGTTTTCATATAATTCATCCCCTTGACCATAATGCTCGTAGGACACATTAGAGTTCAATTATCAACTTTGATCAGGTTGTCCATATTGTATTTCAAAATATCATCCATCTGATGGATTATCCTGGCCAAGGTTTTGCTATATTGAAATACAGTGATACATTCTTCTCCAACTCTTAGAGTGGTCAATTCTATTTTGATCATACTCCGACTTCACAAGTACTTGACTATACCCAGAAGTCTTTCGTTGCTGAATTAGAAATTTAGCTAGTTTGATACCAAAGCACAGTGAGCTGCTTGTAAGTCACTGAGGTGATCTCAGGTTTAAGGATACTTATACCTATATCCCATCAGAGATATTTTCGACAACAGAATGCTCTAAAGTTGGTCACGTTCAATGACGATGTATCCATACATTTCATCTGTATGATATATCAGTATCTCCATACACCTTGGTTAAGAGGACAACCAACCTATATGACATATAGCGATCTATGCTTGATAAATGCTATCATCCTAATTAATAGCTTATCATTTGATTATGAACAAATTTAAGAACTAATCAATAAATCCTCTCTTTATCAAAACTAAATAGTCCTAAGAACTTCATCACAACAATGGAGTTTATTAGAAGATGTAAACTTATGATGAAAAAGATGCCAAAATATTTTTCATTAATTAATAAATCAATTACAATATCTCAACCATCAACAGGCTGATGATTGACTTTGGAACACAATTCTCAATAACTCTCACTTATCCTAAAGCCATTTGACACAATATCTAATACCCATTTTAGACTTATGGTAGTCGAACTCCTTGATTGCCAGGGCTTTAGTGAAGGGGTCGGCTAGGTTCTTCTTTTTGTCGATCTTCTAAAGATCGACGTCATCATGATCCATGATCTCATGGACCAAATGGAAGCAGCACAGAATGTGCTTCGTTCGCTAATATGCCTTCAATTCCTTTGCTTGAGCTATGGTGCCAGTGCTGTTGCAGTAGAGCAGGACTGGACCATCAATGGAGGGTGCTACTCTGAGCTCGGTGATAAACTTCCTCAATCACATAGTTTTCTTTGCTGCATCTGATGCTGTTATGTACTCTGCTTTGCAAATAGAGTTAGCCACTGTATGCTGCTTGAAACTTTTTTAGCTGATGGCTCCATTTAGAATAAAGATATACCCCGACACACTTTTACTGTCATCATGATCAGATTGAAAGTTAGAGTCTGTAAACCCCACAAGCTTTAGATCTGACTCACCATAAACCAACCACTGATCCTTAGTATTTCTCAAATACTTAAGGATGGTTTTAACCACCTTTCAGTGATTTTCTTCAAGATCAGACTGGTGTCTACTCACTACTCCTAGTTAGTATGCCACATCTGGTCTCGTACATGTCATTGTATACATAATAGACCCCACTGCCGAAGTAGATGAAATTCTACTCATACGCTCTCTCTCTTCAAAAGTTGTCGGACAATCCTTCTTAGAGAGAGAAATTTCTTGGCCTATCGAAAGATATTCCTTTTTGGAATTCTCTATGCTGAACCTCTTCAGCATAGTTTCTATGTACATGGATTGAGATATACCAAGCATCCTTTTAGATCTATCCCTATAGATCTTCATCCCTAGGATGTAGGATGCTTCACCCAAGTCCTTCATGAAGAATTGTGATGACAATCAGACTTTTATTTCTTATAGTATGGGGATGTCATTTTCGATTAAGAAAATATCATCCACATACAAAATAAGAAATACCATTGCTAGATCATTTATCCATTTGTAAATGCAGGGTTCTTCTCCATTCTTAATGAAGCCATATATTTTGATCACTTTATCAAAATGCATGTTCCAACTTCGAGATGCTTGCTTCAATCCATAAATGGATCTCTGAAGCTTGCACATCTTGAACTCATCTGTGGATGTGAATTCTTCATATTGTATCATATACATTTCTTTGATTAGCACTCCATTTAGGAAAGCTGTCTTCACATTCATCTGTCAGATCTCATAGTCCAGATGGATAGCAATAGCAAGCATGATCCGAATGGACTTGAGCATTGCCATAGAGAAGAACATCTCATCATAGTCAATACCATAATATTGACGATACTCCTTGGTAACCAGATGGGCTTTATAGGTCTCCACCTTTCTGTCTATGCCCCTCTTTGTTTTGAAGATCCATTTACACCCAATGGATTTAACCCCTTCGAGTGGGTCAACTAATGTCCATACATTATTGACCATCATGGAATCCATTTCAGATCTCATGGCTTCTAGCCATTTCTCAGAGTTGGATCTCTGCATCGCATCCATATAAGTGATCGAATCCTCATTGTTCTCATCGAGTTCGATGGAATCACTATCTTGGACCAAGAATCTATAGTATCTATCCAAATGGTAGGATACTCTGCTAGATTGCCTTAATGGTGCAGGTTCACTAGGCTTCGGATTTGATCTGATCAAATCCAACTTTGGTTCAACATTCTGTGTCGAACTTTCTACCTGTTGAACTTCATCAAGTTCAACCTTAGAGGCAATAGTTCCTTCATCAAGAAACTTTTTTTTCAAAAAGGTTGCCCTAAGACTGACGAACATCTTTTGTTCATCAGCATGGTAGAAATAGTATTCTTTGGTCTCTTTTGGGTATCCTATGAATATACACTTGTCAGACCTAGGTCCAAGTTTGTCTGTTACTAACCGTTTGACATACGCCAGGCACCCCCAAATTCTAAGGTATGAAAGTGCTGGTTTACATCCTGTCCATATCACATATGGAGTTTTAACTATAGACTTACTTAGAATCCTATTTAATAGATAACAAGTCGATTCGAGTGCATATCCCCAGAAGGATATCGGCAAGCTGGCAAATCCCATCATGGATCGGATCATGTCTAACAGAGTCTGATTCCTCCTTTCAGACACACCATTATACTGTGGTGTTCCAGGAGGAGTCCATTGGAAGAGAATTTCATTCTCTCCTAGATATGTGAGAAACTCACCAGAAAGGTATTCTCCTTCTCGGTCAGATCGAAGAATTTTAATACTCTTCCTAGTTTATTTTTCTACTTCACTTCAAAATTATTTGAACATTTCAAAATAATCCATCTTATGTTTCATCAGATGGACATATCCATATCTAGATAGATTATCTGTGAAAGTGATAAAGTAGACATATCCACCTCTGGCACTTGTGTTCATTGGCCCACATACATCAGTATGTACTAGACCTAAGAGCTCATTGGCTCTCTCACCTTTTCTAGTAAAAAATGACTTGGTCATTTCATAGGTTGAAAGTGATTCACTATCATTGACTTTGAGGATTCCCTCTTGAGTCAATCTATTTATCCTATTCTTGTTTATATGACCTAGCCTACAGTGCCATAAGTAGATATCTGATATACTATCTAATCTAGGATGCTTGCCAGTAGAATAGACTATATTAACATGTTGTGAAAACATATATACACCATTGTTCAATTATCCACAGAAAGCAGTAACACCATTCACAATGATATTACAAACTCATTTCTTTATTGAAATTTCATAATTATTTATGGCCAAAAGGCCTATAGAAATGATATTTAAAAAAAACTAGGATAGAAATGACAATCACTAAAAGTAACGGTATGAGATTCAAATACAAGTTTCAAAATTTCTAAAGCTAGAATTAGAACTGATCTTACATCTCCAACACTCAAGAATTTCTTACCTTGCTCGAATCTTCTACTGACCTACAACCCCTACAATAAATTGCAAAAATGGTAAGGGCTATCGGTATCTAATACCCAGTCAGTAATATCACAAATAGAAAAATTGCAAGGAGTTATCATATAAATACCTTGCCTAGTAATAACTTACTTCTTTCTTTGCCTGTTCAGGTCTAAAGAGGCAATATAGTGAAGACAGTTCCTCTTCCAATGCCCCCACTTTTTGCAAAAGAAGCATTCGGCTTGACTCTTATCAGGCTTGGTTTTTGGGGTCTGAGTCTGCACAGATGTTCTAGCATGAACATGCACCTTCTTAGCTTTCTTCTTCTTATTCTTCTTCCCTTTCCCAAAGGATCGAGAACGAGAAGACGAACCTCCCACTAAGTTCATCGACTCCTTATGGAGTTGGTGATCCTTCTCAAAGTTCTGAAGCAACCCCAGTAACTCATGGTAGTCCACTTCAGGCTTTGACATTCTATAATATGTAAGGAATGGGAGATAAGACTTGGGCAGTGAGTTTAGTATTGCATCTTTTACAAGTTGTTTATGCAAGAAAAAGCCGAGCTTGCTCAAGCGCTCTATCAGCTTGATCATGTATAATATATGATTAGTGACAGAGGCACCATTCCGCATTCTAGCATTGAAGATGGCACAACTAGTCTTGTGTCTCTCAACATCATCGGGTGTGCCAAAAGAATCTTCCAACATTTGGAGCATTTTGTTTGGCTGAGCTGTCTTAAACTTACGACTAAACTCGTCACTCATCGCAACCAGCATAATGTAGTGCACCGTGGTTCAGTCACTGAGCCACTTCTGATAAGTGTCTTAGACTATTCCACGTGCATTGACAGCTGGCTCCTTAGGTGCAGGATCCGTTAGCACATATAGGATCCATTCATATTCCAGGATAATCTTCAACTTTCGATACCAGCTATCGAAGTTGGATCCTACCAACTTATCATTGTCCAACAATGATCGAAGCGATAGAGAAGTGGCCATGTCTATATAAAAAAAAATCAAAATCTAATTAGTAATTGATTCATTAAACCTAAAGATTTGGATTTTAATCAAAAGATTTCTCCCACTATTTTATTCGAATTGGTAGCCTCTACCTCCAATTCGAGGAATTATCCTAATTTCTTAGTGGATACTAGAATCCACATAGACTGTACACAAGTCCAACTTTGGTTGGCCCACCCATGTACATTTAAGGGTATGTTCATAATCAATTATTTCTCTAAATAATTTTCAGTAATTAAATTTTGCCTCAGGCCCTGATCAGTTGGCTTTGACCTTCTCAGAAAAGGGTCCAGTTAGGTCCAACCATTAACATGACCATACTTGGCCCATCCAACCAATTAATGATCGGGCCCAATTTTGGTTGGCCCACCTGACCACCATTTAGAAAGATGTATCCAAGAGATTATATAATGAATGATAATTTCATCAATCGATCAGCACCGGACCTTTGGGCCTCCAATGATTATCCAACTGATGGATCCATTATCATCCACTTTGATGGGAGGCTATGATCCAGTTATCATATAACTATTTCATTTTAGGAACCTAATAATTTTAAAAAAATTATTTATAGAAGTGAGTAGATCAGATTAACCAGCTTGTCATGATCCTTCCACTAACTTCACCAAGTCAGCTTAAGGGAGACCATTAATAGATTGATCTAGGAGCACCTAAATCAGTCAAACTGATTTACCTAGCTGACATGGATTAGCTCGAATAGTCAAGCGATCCGATTAAAATATAATCTCACCAAGAGATCAGGTAAGTTCGATTAGTGGAAGGATCTTAGGATCTTCAATTCACAATCCTAGATCCTAATCAATCAACTTCTTAATTCTCAATTAAGTTTTGGGCTGAGGGTTAGGGTTTGGCTTTTTGAAAATAATTTTTATGTTTGTAAAATATTTTTACAATATGGTTCTATCAACCAAGTTGTATGTTTGATTCATAATCAATATGCAAGTAAAATAAATATAAAACTACTTTAGATCTAATCTAAACAAGTTCATGTAATTGAAATAGTTTCAATAATAATCAATCATAAATCTTCCTAGATCAAATCTAATATATTTATGATGATTGAAATCAGATTAAAATATTTTTAATCAGATCATAAAATTTCTTAGATCTAATCTAAAATTTTATGATTAATATTTTAGATCAGCACATACTAGGACAACCTATTCACTATAAGAGGTAAACCTTACAGTAGGACAACCTTATGGCAGTCTGTGCAATCTAAAATATTTTATTTATTTATTTTTTTAAAATTTAATAATTAAATTATAAATTAGATCTAATCTAAAAAATAATCTAGACATGCATAAAAATCATATAATAAGAACCAAGGCTCTAATACCAATTGAAGGAATTAGATCTAGGATTTTATAGGTAGATCTTAAAATTTTTTCAAGATCTTATAGTAAAAGACTTAAATAAATCTAAAATTTATTTAAATAATTATGTAAATACCTAGATCTTAGATCTATTACATGATTAAGGCATCATATTAAATCAAAAATTAAAATTAAATAAGAAAGAAAAAGGTTGATCAAATTAACCTAGATCTACACTACATCAAATGCAGGTATGAAGTTTATAGATCAGATCTATTACTCGAGCAAGTTTATATGTTCTAACTTACTGATCCAAGCTTGAGGATGAAGTCACGAGCCGCACACGCATCCGACCTCTAGGAGTCGTCCACACGAGCCTACGATCTCTGATCTAAAGTTCAATGCAGGAAATCAGCATAGCATGCTAGTAGTGTGCTGATCCTTCTTCGACGGTCGATCCAATGCTTTCTTCTTCAAAATTTGGACTCTCCAAAATATGAAAAAGAACATGAGAGTTTGCTGATTTAAGACTCTCTCAAAAAACTCAAAATAAAGGAGGAGAGATTGAAAATAAAACAGCCTTAGAAGAAGACCCTCTTCTTCTTCTCCTTTCTCTCAGCGAGACACCTAGTTTGGTGCCTATGGAACCCCCACGCCCAAGGACCCTCTTCCTCTAATTTTTGCACACCCCAAACCTCTCCCAAGGCTCTATATTTCATGAAAAAATTAGAACAAAATTTATCTAATAAATAGAAAAAAAGAAGAGTCTAAGTTAGGTTAAATTTTTAGACTAGGAATATCCAAACATGGGAAGTTGTTGGGGCACCCAACTCTTAGATGCCTCCTCCATAATTTTTGGAGTGGACCAGCAAGGGAGGGTGCACAAAAAAGAAGATTATTTTCATAAAATAAAAGAAAAATTAATTAAAAGAGGGGGCGACACTTGATAGGAATGCGATGTTATCGTTAAGACACCATGTTTATCAATTTAATCCGACTTCTTAAAATCATTGAAAATGTGTAGATAGCAGTGAGTCAGATCGAATCCATAGGAAAGATAGTATTTTAGATTTAAAATCTTTGATTTTTTTTAAAAAAAGAAAATGATTTGAGTTTTGGAATCAAAAGTGAAGCCGGAAGATTAAAAATAAAAATTAAAAGATATAGAAATTTAAACTTGGTACTAAGATCTACTAATTAGATCTTAGCATCTACTTGTAATAAAATAAAAAGTAATAATTAAAGTTCATAAATTAAATTACAATAAAAATAAAAAGCAAGAAATTAAAGTGCAAAAATAAAATTTTTATTAATTAAAATTTTAGAATTTAAATACATAGATTTAAAAAAAATAAAATAGCCTGATCTCTACTCTTGGATCGACATTGGCAGAAAGATGGTGTAGAAGCTCGGCTCTTCTTCTCGGCACCCATTTCTTCGAAGCAGTCTTTAACCTATAGCCTAGCTTCGTTCTATACCAAAGCTTCACCTTGATCGGAGATGTTGATTTCTGGAGGCTTGGGATCCTTTTTATAGAGCTAGGAGGACTGGATATTTATTTCTAAAGGCAATATGGGACTAATGGCCTTTATAATCATCAAAATCTAAATAAAATTTGAATTAAAATAGCTCTGATATGACTCTGATAAGCCTGGTAAAATTTGGCCATTCAATAGGAATCTAGTGGTCCAAAAATCATCAAAATCGGATGCATACCAGCCTAGATCGGGTCGGATCAATTTTTGATCGTTGGATTGCGCTTGATGGAGGAAATCTGGCCGCAAATCATGCTTTGGGAATCTTGATCACCGTCGGAAGTGTTCTGGACCGTCAGATCGAAGCTGGAATCAAGCGCTGTCATCCGATGGCGATTCGAGTAAAATCGACAATCAAAAAAATGCTGACCATCCGATCTTGACCACAAACAACCACCACCGCACGATCGCATGTTTACTGTTCCCATGGACTGCATGGATCGGCTACATCGTGCACCGCAACCAATCAGCGCCCTTTATTGACTAATGAAAAGATCGAAATGCCCTCTGAGCCATGATAAATTTTCTGTAAACCCTTTAGTGGTCTAGGTCTACCACGTGGTAGGCTTTGATTCGCTGGTGTCTGCTGAGCTGGCGGTCTACACTGTGCTGTAGACCGACTGATGGCTTTTGAGCTTGAGTCGGCTAGCATGGATGGCTTGGCGCGTCGGCTTGGTCGGCTTGGCTTGATGCGTCTGGACGCGTCGGCTACTGCGGCGTGGCGGCTTGAGCCGTATGTTATTTTTTTTCATATTATTTTTTTATTTTATTTCTTTAAAAATTCATATCTTTTCCATTTTAGCTCCATTTTGCTCCAAACTTATTTCATTATGATTAAAAAAATGAGTTCTTTTTATTGATTATAAAATTTTATTTTCTAATTTTTATTATTTTTTAATTAATTTTTTAATTAATAAAAATATAAATTTCTCAAAAATTATATATAAATTGATTATTAATTCTTAAAAATTAATATTAATTAATTAATAAATTAATACTTTTATTGGTGAATTTATGATACTTATCACACCTCCCAACTTAAGCTTTGCTCGTCCTCGAGTAAAGAAAGAATTTAGTTTTAAATGCCTTTTAACTTTAGAGTTTCGAATTTTACTTAAGCAATTTTCAAAATGGCCATTGATATTCAGTAGAGCTTAAATGAGACATATCATTGGGGTATTAATACTTATCAATAAAAAAATTAAGTAAAAAATATTAAATTTTTTAGAACTTTTTCTAAATTATCCTACCTCTATCTCTGATTTGTTTAAACTTTCATATAGAAAAGTGTATTGCTACTTCCATCCTTCATTTATTGATTTTTTTTATTTTTATATTGCCTACTTTTTGATGCAAATATCATTGCTTACTTAGGCAATGGAATCCAGTTACTCGGTGGGAAACCATATATATATATATATTTTTTTTTTAACGTTGTATCACTATTGAGTGTCTTAACTCCTTAAGCTTTCTATTTGATCCATGTAGCGAGTCTTGGGCCAATGACTCCCAAACCAGTTGGCTTTAGGGCACTAGGTATAGAATACCCCTCGGGCTTACTAGCTCGAATCAAATAGGCTACGAGTTAAGACTAGCTTTACAACGAGCTTCTTTGCCCTTCCCACCTTTTGACGCGAAACTCAATGCTTGCTTAGGCAAAGAGGCCCGATTACTCAGTGAGAAGTACTTGAAAACTATTTTATTAAAATAAATTTTTTATATGAAGAAATGTATAGTTATCCTACACAAGCCTATAAAAAGTAGACTTTTCTTTGATGCTAGTAGAAATAATTAGAAATGCTCCAAGGAAAAACTTTTTATGTTCTAGACTTAACTCTTTATTGAATTTTCTTAATACTTGATTCCTCAATATCTCACAGATTCTCTGATCTGTGTATCAATTTTTTTTTAAAAAAATGCTTAGTTTAATTTGATTCTTAAGCATAATCAGGTATCTAAATACTAAATACTAACTTTTTTTAGGACTTAAAATTTTAAAATTTTTTATTTTTCTCTCCCCCCAACTTAATCGACATTGTCCTCAATGGAGAAGAAAAAAGAAAATAAAAGGGTGTAATAAAGAATACACCTGAACTCAGTATTTTTTTTTTTGGTCCAGCACATGCCTTTGAAAATTTGAGGCTCTTCCCTCCAACTTATTCAAATTATCCTAAAAAAAAAAAAATAAACTAAAAAGATAAATTAGATAAAAACTAAATATTGGGTTGCCTTCCAACAAGTGCTAAGTTTTCCATCTTCAGTCAGACACAATGCAGCTCACTATCCTGTGTCAAAAATTGGATTGACAAATTTCAATGGTTTTGGATTGTCAATCTTAGAAAGATGATTTATAATCCCATTATTGATATATTCACTGTTAATTTTAGGGATATAATTTATGATTTCATTCTCAGACCCATGTTTATTAAGAATTTCTCCTATTTATTTTTCTAAAATGCTCATGAATGGAGTTTTAGGAGTTAAGTTTGATTCAATGGGTGCTTGAATGGTGACTAAAGGCTGTTTTAATTCTAGAGGTAAATTAATATGATCTTGCTTAGATAACTCCATTGATATTTTATTACATGCCTCTTGATTTTTGTAAGAAGAACCAGCTTCTTGGATTGAAGAGAATAGGACATTAGGTTTATAAGTCTCGGGTAAATCATCTATTCTCTTTTTCCTTTTTTCTATCTCATTTAAACTAGAACTAGCATCAGTACTAATTCTTGGCTCAGGGTTCTTCTATGTGGTTAGTCTCAGTACTAACCAGTTTCTCTAAATTTTTATTTTGGCTAGCATCAGTACTAGCCTCTCTCACCTGATCTTGGTATGGGTCCATAAGAATCCTATAGCTTTTAAGTTCAGGAATTACTTTGGTATTCTCAAATTGGGGATTCTTAGGTGAGACATTAAATTGATAACTTGGTCCAGGTGATTGGTGGACATTAGGTGGGTTGTTTGAAATTGGTAGGTTCGGTAGTTGATCTAGTTCTCTCCTCATGTTAGACTCAACTAATTATCCAATTTGAGCTTCTAGCTTAGGCGATAGATTGCTGTTGAGTCAGAATTAATTGTTGAAGTTGGTTAAATCTATCATCAGCTAGATTGGTCTGTTGAGGAGGTGGGTATGAAGGCTGATCATGATAATGTGGTGGCTGGATAAACTGACTAGGCTGGCCATTATTATAGGTATAGTTTTGGCATTGGGGCCTATTTTGATAATTTTGGATAGGTAAAATTTGGGTTTAAGCCTGAGTTTGTTGGGATGTCCAAAAAAAATTATGGTGGTTACTCCAATCTGAATTATATGAATTTAAAAATGGATCATTAATCAATTTGGAATATCCTTGAGTAGCTTGAACTTATTCTTGGATAAAATATAGAAACTGTGCAGTCATAGGATATTCACTCACATGATAGGTTGGGCTAGCACAGATTAAATAAATCTTCTGATAATTAGAAGATGATGTAAATTGTGCAGAAGATTGTTGACCTAGGATTAGGAGTTGATCTATTTTTTGAGCAAGAAGGTCAACTTTATCTAATTTATGGACTATTAGATTCAGATTAGCCATTTGATTATTATGTTTAATGTGAATCAACCATTTAATTAAGTTCAACTAAATTAGAAAAAGTGATTTCCTACCATGCATGTATTAGTGTAACCCTAATGTATGGTTCAAAATTTTTTAAATTTTTTTATTTATTTTTATTTTTTTTATTATTATTTTATTATATTAAAAATTAATTTTTTTAAATTATTTTATTTATTAATTTTAATTTAATTTAATTATTATTTTTAATATTTTTTAGTTAGTTTAATTTAATTTTTATTTTATTTTATTTTATTTTATTTTTATAGGAGTAAAGAGAAGAAAGAAAGAAGAGTTCTAAAGAAGAGGTCCTAAGGAGTCCTAGAACTAAGAAGAAAGAGAAGAATTAGGTTTAATTAGATTTAATATTGGTTAGCAATTAAGTTGGTCAATCAATCCTGACTAAAGATTGTCTTAGATCTAGACAGCTCCTAACTATCAAGGTCACCTTCAAGCCCTCCAAGTGTAGGATTAGCCAATCAACTAGCCAGGTAAGTGTAAGGTCGATGGGAGTCCCCCCGTTGCTTGCCTTAGACACCAATTGTGCTTGGCCAGGTAAGCAAATGAAACCAATTAGAAATCATCTTCCTTCGGGCCCAATCCTCCCTGAACCACTTTCCTAGACACCAATCAAATTGACTAATCTAAACTTGGTTCAACTCTTAGGGTTCCTTATCCTATTGAGCTCGAGTTCCTAGGGTTGATGTCTAATTAATTTTAAAATTAAAGGCTTAGGTTAATATAGGATGTTGGTTGGTTGTTTGTGGGCTAAGGAAGGGTTATCAAATTCCCACCTTATCTTGTTTAATTGGGTGTTGCCCTTATGTTGATTTAATGTGAATATGCATAAAAAATTTTTAATTAAAGGGTTCTATGTAATTTAAACTAGATGCATGCAACTAATTGAATTCTGAAAGACTTACCTTGCCTCCAGCAATCACCAAAAAAAATAAAAGTAAAAATAAAAATAAAGATAAAAATAAAACTAATATGATGCATGCTCTAAGCAGTTAAGATTTCTAATTTTATCATAAAATTTTTAATTAGATTTAAATAAATATTTTTTAAAATTAATTTAAAAATAAAATAAATAAATAAATAAAATAAAAAGAAAAGAAAACTAGGGTTAGGATTGATCTCACCAAGCAAAACTCTTGATTCTTTTTGTTCTTTAATTTTTTTCTATAAAATAAAAAAAAATAGCAAGCAATATTTATAAGAAAATAAAAATTTTATTTATAATTTATTTATAAAAAAATCAAAGAGATCAAAAATTTAATGTCCATGCCTTCCCCGGTAATGGTGCCAAAAACTTGATAGGAACGCGATGTTGTTGTTAAGATACCGTGTTTATCAGTTTAATCCGACTTCTTAAAATCAATGAAAATGCGTAGATAGCAGTGAGTCGGGTCGAATCCACAGAAAAGATAGTATTTTAGATTTAAAATCTTTAATTTTTTTTAAAAAAAAAATGATTTGAGTTTTGGAATCAAAAGTGAAGTCGGAAGATTAAAAATAAAAATTAAAAGATGCAGAAATTTAAACTTGATACTAAGATCTACTAATTAGATCTTAGCATCTACTTGCAATAAAATAAAAAATAATAATTAAATTTTAGAAATTAAATTACAATAAAAATAAAAAGTAATAAATTAAAATATAAAAATAAAATTTTTATTAATTAAAATTTTAGAATTTAAATACATAGAATTTAAAAAAAATAAAATAGCCTGATCTCTGATCTTGGATCGGCATTGGCAGAAAGATGGTGTAGAAGTTCGGCTCTTCTTCTCGGCATCCGTTGCTTCGAAGCAGCCTTTAACCCATAGCCTACTTCGCCCTATACCAAAGCTTCACTTTGATCGGAGATGTTGATTTCTGGAGGCCTGGGATCCTTTTTATAGAGCTAGGAGGGCTGGATATTTATTTCTAAAGGCAATATGGGACTAATGACCTTTGTAATCATCAAAATCTAAATAAAATTTGAATTAAAATAGCTCTGATATGACTCTGGTAAGCCTGGTGAAATCTGGCCATTCAATAGAAATCCAACGGTCCAAAAATCATCAAAATCGGATGCATATCAGCCTAGATCGGGTCGGATCAATTTCTGACTGTTGGATTGCGCTTGATGGAGGAAATCTGGCTGCAAATCGCACTTCAGGAATCTTGATCACCATCGGGAGCATTCTAGACCGTCAGATCGAAGCTGGAATCAAGCGCTACCATCCGATGGCGATCTAAGTGAAATCGACAACCAAAAAAATGCTGACCGTTGATCTTGACCGCAAACAACCACCACCGCACGATCGCACGTTTACTGTTCCCATGGACTGCGTGGATCGGCTACATCGTGCACCGCAACCAATCAGCACCCTTTATTAACTAATGAAAAGCCCAAAATGCCCTATGAGCCGTGATGAATTTTCTGTAAACCTTTTAGGGGTCTAGGTCTACCACATGGCAGGCTCTGATTCGCTGGTGTCTATCGAGTTGGCGGTCTACACTGTGCTGTAGACCGACTGATGGATGCTGAGCTTGAGTCGGCTAGCGTGGATGACTTGGTGCGCCGGCTTGGTTGGCTTGGCTCGACGCGTCTGGACGCGCCGGCTGCTGCAGCGTGGCAGCTTGAGCCGTTTGAGCCGTATGTTATTTTTTTTCATATTATTTTTTTATTTTATTTCTTTAAAAATTCATATCTTTTCCATTTTAGTTCTATTTTACTCCAAACTTATTTTGTTATGATCAAAAAAAATAGCTCTTTTATTAATTATAAAATTTTATTTTCTAATTTTTATTATTTTTTAATTAATTTTTTAATTAATAAAAATATGAATTTCTTAAAAATTATATATAAATTGATTATTAATTCTTAAAAATTAATATTAATTAATTAATAAATTAATACTTTTATTGATAAATTTATGATACTTATTAGCACTCAAGGAAAGATGTTTTGGTCAACAAGAATTCTATCTCATAGAATCCTAAACAAAATCGATTCCTCTTTTGACTTGGTCTTCCACCTAACTTTCAAATATGACTTGAAGGGAGAGAGGGGGTATGAAAATTAAGAATAAAGAAATTTTTCTAAAAAAATATCTAAAAAATAGGTATGAAGGGCGTTAGGACCAAGGTAGCACAAGGAGATAGGGAGTTCAAGTCACACTAGGACTCCTATTTTGATTTAGTCAAACAAAATCTTTTAACCAAATAAAATCAAGATTTAACCAATCCAATTAAATAAGGCCCTAACCCATTTAAAAATTAAATTAAATTAAATTAAATCATATTTAATTTTAATTTATTTTTTAATTAAATTAGAAAATTGGATTAATTTGAGTCCTAGTTAGACTAAGACTAGTTCTTTTTTGCACTTGGCTTATCCAATAAATCAATTGAACTTGATCTAATCAAGTCCAAAATAAATCTAATTAAATTGTATTTAATTAGACTTAATCTCAATCTATTGGCTTAATCAAATTAAGCCAATTAGCAATCCAATTGCTAATCGATCCTCTTGCAATACTTGCACTAGATTAAACACCAATGGTATTGATTGTTTAATTCTAGAATGATTCTTAATCGTTGATCAACCATCCGATCAGATCGTAAGCTCTAATGTGTATGACCTCATAGGTCCGAACCTAAGTCGATGACATAAAAATAAATTTTTATACTAATCAAAGTGACCATCTAGCAATGATATCCGACGGTCGGATAGATCGAAGGCGTAGAACACCATCCTTAGAACCCATGCTGATATAGTTTTCATATAATTCATCCCCTTGACCACAATGCTCGTAGGATATATCAGAGTTCAATTGTCAACTCTGATTAGGTTGTCCATATTGTATTTCAAAATATCAAATCCATCTGATGGATTATCCCGACTAAGATTTTGCTATATTGAAATACAGTGATACATTCTTCTCCAACTCTTGGAGTGATCAATTCCATCTTGATCACACTCTAATTTTGTAAGTTCTTGACTGTGCCCAGAAGCCTTCCGTTGTTGAATTAGAAATTCAGTTAGTCCGGTACCAAAGCACAGTGAGTTGCTTGCAAGTCACTGAGGTGATCTCAAGTCTAAGAGATACTTATACCTATATTCCATCAAAGATATTCTCGACAATAGAATGCTTTAGAGTTGGTCACGTTCAATGATGATGTACCCATACATCTCACCTATATGTCATACCAGTATCTCCACACACCTTGATTAAGAGGATAACCAACCTATATGGCATATAGCGATCTATGATCGATAGACGCTGTCGTCCTAATTAACAGCCTATCATTTGGTCGTGAGTAAATTTAAGGACTAATCGATAAATCTTTTCTTTATCGAAACTAAATAATCCTAAGAATTTCATCACAATAATGGAGTTCATTAGAAGATATAAACTTGCAATGAAAAAAGATGCCAAAATATTTTTTATTAATTAATAAATTAATTATAATATCTCAACCATCAATAGGCTGACGATTAACTTTGGAACACAATTCTTAATAATAGATATCTTTCTACCAATCATCAAATCGAGCTTCTGTAGGAGCAGGGTTTACCCCTAACAGTAACCAATGAGGTAATGGATAAACATCTGCTTGTAAAACAACCAAGAACCCCTCCATTAAAGTGTCATGATATTTTAACATCACCTTATCTCTAGGACCAGGGATGTGAAAACAAATAATATAAAGAAACATAAACTCCACAAATAGGGGATACTAGACACTATAAGAAAATAATGATTTTGCGATCGAATTTTTTGATTGAAATTTATGATCAATTTTATGATCAAATTTTTTTGCAACTAATTATTAAAAAAATCTAATATGGAGATAAAAAAATATCGATCATAAAATTTTGTTTTTACGATCAATTTTAAAATCAAAAAGCTGAATATAAAAATAAATTTATAAAATATTAATTTTATAAAATTTTATAATCAACTTTGCAATCAATTTTTTGATCATAAAATTTTATAAATGATTTTTTGATCACAAAATATATTAATTAGTTTTTAATTTAAATATAGAATAAAAAATATTGGGATCAATTTTTCATTCACAAAATTATATTTTACAATCAATTTTGCAACTAATTTTTGGTTCACAAAATTTTGCAACCAAAAAATTGATTGCAAAATGCTTTAATTTTTTTAATTTAAAATTATTTAAAAATTTTTCAATCATAAAAAAATATTTTGCAATCAATTTTTTGATTATAAAATTTTGTAACCAAAAAATTGATCGTAAAATATTTTAATTTTTTTAATTTAAAATAATTTAAAATTTTTATGATCAATTTTTGATCGTAATTATATTTTATAATTAATTTTATAATCAATTTTTTAGTTGCAAAATTTTACAACCAAAAAATTGATCGTAAAATATTTTAATTATTTTTTAATTTAAATTATTTAAAAACTTTGCAACCAATTTTATGATCATAAAATAATATTTTGTAATTGATTTTTTGGTTGCAAAATTTTGCAACCAAAAAGTTGGTCACAAAATATTTTAATTATTTTTTTAATTTAAAATTATTTAAAAATTTTGTGTATGATTTTTTTATCATAAAATAATATTTTGTAATTGATTTTGCAAATGATTTTTTGATTGCAAAATTTTATAGCTAGAAAATTGATCATAAAATATTTTAATTTAAAAAAATTTTAAAATTTTATGATTGATTTTTTGATCATAAAATATTATTTTTCAATCAATTTTTTGATTATAAAATTTTACAACCAAAAATCAATCATAAAATATTTTGATTATTTTTTAACTTAAAATTATTTAAAAATTTTATGATTAATTTTTTATCATAAAATAATATTTTATAACCAATATTTTGGTTGCAAAATTTTACAACCAAAAAATTGATCATAAAATATTTTAGTAATTTTTTAATTTAAAATAATATAAAAATTTTGTGACCTATATTTTGATCATAAAATAATTTTTTGCAACCACTTTTTCAATTACAAAATTTTCCAACCAAAAAATTGATCATAAAATATTTTAATTATTTTTTAATTTAAATAATTTAGAATTTTGTGATTAATTTTTGGTTGTAAAATTATATTTTGCTACTGATTTTTTAGTTGCAAAATTTTGCAACCAAAAAATTGATTGCAAAGTATTTTAATTATTTTTTAATCAAAAATTATTTAAAAATTTTTTGACCAATTTTTTAGTTATAAAATAATATTTTGCAATCAATTTTTTGGTTGTAAAATTTTGCAATCAAAAAATTGATCATAAATATATTTTGCAACTAAATATTTTTTTTTTATTTTTATCTAAATATGGTATAATTTTAGAATTTAAAATCTATTTTTATCATTCATTATCTAAATAATTATCATTAAAGTATCATCACAAAAGACCACCTCAATCCAATAGCTCTAGCTATATCGATCAATAAAATTTGATTTTGACGGTCATGAATAACCATATAATGATCTGATAGATAAAGACCATCAATGGTTTCAAAAACTTACATCGATGATCTAAATGATATTTATAGCACACTATCAAAATTTTATTTTAATCAAATATTATTATCATTATTATTTTAGTACAAGATAATTTAGATTGCTAAATAAAAAATGAGTGAATAAAAGGCCAAATGACATTCAATTATAATATAATTTTTTAGATAAATAATCTTTGCTACTACTTTAATCATCTATATAGTGGTGATCGTAAAATCTAAATTATGCATATATGAACCATTCATATTAAGTAGATCTTACAAAAGCACAAGTATAATTACTTAAGGACTTTAAGAATGAGTATTAAGAGACATATAGTTTTAGATCATTAATATTCGTGTGGTTTGAATTTACATCACCCCCATACAAATGATCAAAGTAGTTATAAAGATCATTTATCAAAAAAGTCGCCTTCTAATCGAACATTGTTTGATCTTTTGATCACTCATTTTTAATTTAATGATCCAAATCATTCCATGCTAAATTGACCATGATAATAATATCCAATTAAAATAAAATTTTGATAGTATACTATAAATATCATCGAGATCATCATTATAAGTTTTTAAATTCATCGATGATCTCTATCTATTAGATCATCATGCGATCGTTCATGATTGTCGAAATTAAATTTTATTGATCGACATAACCAAGATAATAGATCGAGATAGTCTTTTATAATGATACTCTAATGATGATTATTTAGATAATGAATGATGAAGATGGACTTTAAATTTTAAAATTATATTATATTCAAATAAAAATAAAAAAATAAATTATATTCGATTATAAAATATATTTACGATCAATTTTTTGGTTGCAAAAAATTAAAAAATTTATGACCAAAAAATTGGCCATAAAATTTTTGAATTATTTTTTTAATCTATAAAAAGGTTTGCAATTCAATTTTTGATTGCAAAATATTAATTTTACAATCAAAAAATTATTCATAAACTTTTTGCATTATTTTTTATTTTATAATTATGTTTAAGACTGATTTTTTGATCCTAAAATTTTTTAAATTTTTTACAATCAAAAAATCTATTGTAAATTTGAATTTAAAAAAAAAAATTGGTGTCTTTATTTTTAGAGATCGATTTAGCAATCAATAAATCAGTTGCTAAATCTTCATTTTTTTAGTAAGGTAAGAAAAATCTTTATTGTTTGCGACTAATTGTTCAAGAGTAATTTTTTAAAAAATTTTTACAATCAAAAAATTAGTTATAAATTTAAATTTTAAAAAAAATTAATTAGGGATTTAGCAACTGATAAATCAATTGCTAAATTTTTTTGTAAAAAAAATCTTCTTTATTATTTTCAATCAAATTTTTGGTCATAATTTTTTTTATTTTTTGCAATCAAAAAATCACTTGCAAATTTAAATTTTGAAAAATTTTAATTGGCACCTTTTTTTTAAGTTTGATTTATCAGTTGCTATTTTTTAAGAAAAGAAAAAAAAACCTTCTTTATAACTCCCCCTAGCCGCCCCCGAACCCATCTTTCCCTCTCCGACGATCACTCGTGATGGCCTCCCCTCATCAGCCCATCGTGATGGCCCCCCCTCCTTGACGACTGCCCATGATGACCTCCCTTCATTGGCCCACCCGCGATGACCCTCCTCCCCTCTGGCCTCCCTCGTCAGCTCGCCTGTGATGCCCCCCTCCCTAGCGACAGCCTACAACAGCCTCCCCTCGCTGGCCCACCCATGATGGCTCCCATCCCCTCTAGCCTCCCCTTATCGGCCCACCCGCATGGCCACCCTCCCCTCTTCTCCTTCTATCAAACCTCCTCCCCATCTCCTTACCGCCACCTGCCATCGATCTCCACCATCAGGGGATCGAGGTGTGATCAAGGGTGACACGGGCAGTCAGGGGATTAGGATGTGGTGTCAGAGGCATCGAGCAACGATCGAGGGAAAGTGCGGGTGGTCGAGGGGCAGCATGGATAGCTGGGGGTAGTGCGGGTGACAAGGGGGTAGTGCAGGCGACCGGTGAGCAGTACAGGTGGCTAGGGGGCAGCGTAGGAGGTGGGGTGTGATGACTGGTGGGGTGGGTTAGGGCAGTCGCGCGAGTGGGTGAGGGCGATGACAAAGGCGGCCACGAAAGGTGTAAGGGGGAAGGAGAAGGATGAGAAAATAATAATAATAATAAATAAAGTAATAATAATAAATATTAAAAATATTAATAATTTATTATTATATAAAAATAAAATAAAAAATAAAATATATAAAATAATATAATAAAAAATAATATATGTAATAAAAATTAGAGACCAATTGCAATCAATTTTAAAAATTTAAATATTATAAAAAATACATTATGATTGATTTTATGATCAATTTTTAATTAAAAAATTTAAAAATAATTAGAGAATGATTTTTTGATTGATTTTATTATTAAAAAATAGTTTAACAAAATTAGAGACTAATTTTGCTATCGATATGTTAATTTAAAAGATTAAAAATAATTAACAATCAATTTTAAGATTAATTTTATTAATAAAAAATTTAAAAAATAGTGATCAATTTTGAAATTAATTTTATTAATATAATAAAATTAGCAATCAATTTTATGATCGATTTTATTAATAAAAAAATTTAAAAATAATTAATGAATAATTTTGCAATCAATTTGTTAATAAAATAAAATTTTAATAAATTTAGAGATCGATTTTAGTAATCAATTTTGTAATCGATTTTAAAAAATAAAATATCATAAAATTTAAATCTTTTTTAATTTTTTGATTATTAAATCAATCGCAAAATTTTGCAATCAAGATTTTTGCAATCGATTTAAATCGGTTGCAAAATAGATCAGCAATCAATTTTTCGATCGCTAAAATTTTATTTTTGGGAGTTATAATTTAAGTATCCAACAAAGCCAAGGATATTGATGATAGGAGACTGCAGAGGCGACGATTGAGGTCATTCGCCTTCGTAAGCTACACATGAAGGATTCCGTGAGCTTCAACATTAAAAAAGGCAATTTCGAGAAAGAGCTGGCCGAGCTTAGAAAAAATGTCAGTGATAAGTCATGGGCATTCATTGTGAAGATCAGCTTTCTCAAAGTTGAACTCAAGATGGTAGGAAAAAAAATTCAACTATTGGAGGAAAGTTCGCCATGGTCCTCTAAAAAAGTTCGGTATGAATGGGATTGATCTCAAAAATTCTCTGTACTTCAAAAGTAGCTATTTGATGCCGAGTCTGCCTATGAGACCTATCGATTGGACTGATGCGAAAGAATATCTAAACTTGAGCAACAGCTCTGAACTATCAACAACGAGGTGGTTCAGCTTCAACAGCAGCTTGCCAACAGTTATTGATCTGGCATAAGTAGGGAGTCGAAAGAGATTGCCTTCTTGAAGAAGATCATGAGTGAACTTTTAGAATCAATTAGGATCGAGAAGGCCCAAGTTCAGCAATTAAAGATTCAATTGATTTGCAAATAGCAAGCCATCAAAGATGCCGAGGCCGAATTTGAGGTTTTGAGGAAAAAACTGCGGACGTCAAAAGAAAACTACCAAAGAGCTGATAGGATGTTCCGCGATAACCTAATAAGAAGAAAGGAGCTCGAGAAAAAATCATCAGCCTAAAAGAATCCTTGGTGATGGCCAGTAGTTCGAAGTTCGAGAAATTAAATCCCTCTTAGATCTTCGATTTTTTTTTTCTTTCTTTTGTAACCGATCTCACAGACCTTTATTTTGTACATGACTTTGACTTTAATGAAATGATATCTTTCCTCATTTTCATTCTATGTGAATCGAATACCTTTAGATAGCTTCATTTTTTTTTTAGTGGGGTCGGTATTTATTCTGTTCCCCCCTTAGGGGGAAGTCTTCCTCTTGTCCTGGATGAGGTAGATTTTTGTTCATGTCAAGACGAGATTTTGCTCCCATCTCAAGTGTCAGGACGAGATTCTCCTCTTATTCCTAGCATGGTTAGCATTCACTCATGTTAGGACGAGGTTCTCCTCTTATCTCTAACAGGATGGTAGAGATACAGAAGGACTGTTGGAAGAGCCTCTCCCCTCATACCATCTTAGACAATGGGATCTTTGTCTTGCTTAAGTTAGGATGAGGTTCTCCTCTTGTTCCTAACAGAACGGTAGGATCACAGAAGGGCCATTGGAAGGGCCTCTCTCCTCATCCCATCTTAGACAATGGGGTCTTCATCTTGCTCAAGTTAGGATGAGGTTCTTCCTCCTATTTCTAATAGGACAGTAGGGCATAGAAGGGCCTCTCCCCTCATCCCATCTTAGATAATGGGATCTTTGTCTTGCTCAAGTTAGGATAAGGTTCTCCTCCTATTCCTAATAGGATGATAGGGGCATAGAACGACCGTTGGAAGGGTCTCTTTCCTCATCCCATCTTAGACAACTGGATCTTCGTCTTGCTCAAGTAGGACGAGATTCTTCTCCTATTCCTAACAGGACGGTAGGAGCATAGAAGAATCGTTGGAAGGGCCTCTCCCCTCATCCCATCTTAGACAATGAGGTCTTTGTCTTCATTTTTTTTTTTGCTGTCATTATGTGATTTTGCACCAAAAAATAGAGATATTGGAAGAAGAAAGTTTTATTAAAGTAAAATTACTGGTAATACATCCGCAAATTCTCCAAATTTTAGGATCGTGGAAGTGTTGTTCCTCCGAGCTTCTTCAAGTAATAGGTTCTGGGCTGGATGACATTCTTAACTTCATATAGGCCTTCCCAAATCGGAGCGAGCTTCTCTTGATTCTGAGGTTGCGAGACAGCTGCTCACCGAAGTACCAGGTCTCCCACTTTGAATGCTTTGCCTCTAACCCTTGAGTTGTAGTAGCGAGCTACCTTCTGCTTGTAGGCTGCCATCCAAACTTGAGCTACTTCTCTTTTTTCTTCCAGCAAATCAAGGTTGGCCCTGAGATCCTGTGAGTTCTGTTGCTCACTGAATGCCATGACTTATGCTGATGGAAGTTCTAGTTCTATTGGGATGACCGCCTCTATTCCGAAGGCTAAGGCTAATGGAGTCTCCTTAGTTGGCAATCTTTGGATAGTTCGGCATACCCAGAGTATATAATAGAGTTCATCTATCCAAGTCCCTTTTGCCTTCTCAAGTCTTGCTTTGATTTCCTACAGTAGAGTTCTGTTGGTTACTTCGATCTCACCGTTTGTCTGTGGATGAGCCATTGATATAAAATTATGAGAGATATTCAAGTCTTCATAGAACTCGATAAATTTTGCTTCAACAAACTGCTGTCCATTATCTATTATGATGGTCCGAGGTAAGCTGAACCTATAAATAATTAACTTCTAGATGAAGTCCTGCACTTTTGCTTCAGTAATTTTAGCCAGGGGTTTGGCCTCGACCCATTTGATAAAATAGTCAATTACAACCAAGAGAAACTTTCGCTGTCCAAATGCCATCGGGAAGGGACTGAGTATATCCATCCCCCATTGTACAAATGGCCAAGGGGTGCTTAAGGGGATAAGTTCGAAGGTTGGCCATCTCTGAATACTAGCATTTCTCTGACAACGGTCTCACCTTCTAACATAGTCCAGGGAGTCCTGATACAAGGTTGGCCAGTAATAGCCTTACTGAAGCAACTTGTGAGATAGAGATCTGGCACCCAGATGGCTTCCACAAATTTCTTCATGTACCTTTCATAATATAAAATTAGCCTCAGAGGATCGAAGGCATCTTAAAAGTGGTAGTGAATGTAACCTTTTGTATAATTTGCCCTCATAGAGAACATACCAAAAGGCTTGATTCCTCAATTTTTGAGCTTCTTTTGGATCATGAGGTAGGGCCCCATCTTTGAGGTAAGTGACTAGTGGATCAATCCAGCTTGGCTCATGCTCAATCTGCATCACAGACTGTGGTTCTTTCAAACTCGAATATTTCAGGACTTTAAAGAAAACCTCCTTAGGCAGTTCGGTTGGAGCCAGTGTGGTCAATTTAGAAAGAAGATCAGCTCTGGTGCTTTTCGCTCTCAAAATCCATTGGATGCTGAAACTCTTGAAGGTCAGAATCAAATCCTTTACTTTCTTAAGATACTTTATCATACTTTCCTTCCGAGCTTCATAACTGTCACTAACTTATCCGACTATCAGTTGGAAATCACTATACACTTGGAGAAGGTCTGATTCCAACTTCTTTGCTATCCTTAGTCCTACTATCAGAGCTTCATATTCGGCCCCATTGTTCATTATGAAAAATTCAAAGCGTAGTGCATATTCGATAATGACTCCCTCTAGGTTCACCAAGATCAATCCAGCGCCTGCGCCTGAAGCATTGGATAAGCCATCAACATATAGGGCTCAAAAGCCTTCAGGAAGATCGACATTTTCTTTAGAGGAGCCCAGCTGTAGCCATGGAATGCTGACTACATTCTGTTCAAGTTTGGCCTCATCCGGGATAGTACATTCTACCATGAAATTTACTAGTATTTGAGCTTTGATCGACGGTCGAGGTTGAAAATGGATGTCAAATTCTGTATGTTCAATTGCCCACTTTGTGACTCTTCTGGAGGCATCTGCTTGATAAAGAATTACCTTGATTGGCTGATCAGTGAGGAGGGTTATGGTGTGCCCCTAGAAGTAAGGTCAGAGTCTTCGAGCTGCAATTAGTAGAGCATAAGTTAGTTTTTCTAACTTAGTATACTTGGTCTCGACGTCCCTCAAGATTCAACTTATGTAGTAGATCGGTCGCTGCGCTTTCATCTCCTCCTTGACTAGGACTGCTATAAGGGCCGTCAGGAAGACCGCCAAATATAAAAATAATCCTTCTCCTGATTTGGGCTTGGCCAATAAGGGAGGTGAGTCGAGGTAGCTCTTGAGTCCTTCAAACGGCTGTTGACATTTAGCATTCCAGTAGAAGTTCTTCGACTATTTGAGAACTTGAAAGAAGGGTATACATCGCTCGATCGACCTCGAGATGAAGTGATTCAGAACTGCCATCTTTTCAATCAAGCGTTGAACTCCTTTGATCGATTTTGGGATAGTCATCTCTTAAATGGTCCAAATCTTCTCTAGATTTGCTTCAATCCTATGCCTTGATACCATAAAATCCAAAAACTTTTTCGAAGTTACACCAAAGGCATACTTGGTTGGATTCAATTTCATCTTGTACTTTTGAAAGGCATTGAAGGTCTCCTCAAGATTGGCTATGTGATTTATTGAAGCTCGACTCTTTACGAGCATATCATCTGCATACACCTCCATGTTGTGGCTGATCTGCTCCTTGAAGATCTTATTGACCAGATGCTGGTATGTTGCTCTTGTATTTTTGAGTCCAAAAGATATGACCCTGTAACAATGGAGACCACGATCAGTAATAAAAGCAGTTTTTTTCTCATCCTTCGGCATCATTTGAATTTGATTATAGCCAGAGAAGGCATCCATGAAGGTGAGAAGCTCATAGTCTGAAGTTGCATCCATCAGTTGATCAATTCTAGGTAAGGGATAGCTATCTTTAGGATAGGCCTTATTCAAATTCTCAAAATCTATGCACATTCTCCACTTACCATTTGCCTTCTTGATAATGACCACATTAGAAATCCAATTCAGATAGAAGACTTTTTGGATGAATCCGGCCTTAAGGAGCTTGTCAACTTCTTCTGTAATTACCTTCTGTCTCTTCGAAGCATGGCTGCGCACCTTTTCTTTCACTGATCAATATTTTGGATCGACAGCCAATCAATGTTCCATGACTTTGGCATTAATTTCTGGCATGTCTGTGGGAATTCAAGCAAAGGCATCCACATTTCTTCACAAAAATTTGACGAGCTGCTCTCATACACTTACTCCCAAATTGGAGCCGATCTGCACCGTGTGCCCTTCATTTTCATCATTTAGCAAAATCAAGATAAGATCTTTCATTGGTTCTCTCCTTTCTTTTGTGAGGTCATCCCGAATGTCCAACCCATCAACTGGGCAAGGGTCAGACTGCTCACCCTTTTGCAGGATGATTGAATAGCAATGCCTTACCAGAGCTTGATCTCCTCTGATCTCTCCAACTCCATAACTTATTGGAAATTTCACTTTCAAATAGTAGGTCGACACTGCTACTCAAAGTGCATTTAGACCAGATCGATCGAGGATAGCATTGTAAGCAGATGGAGCTTTTACCACTAAGAAGTCCACTTGCACCCTAGATTGCTTCGAGTATCATCCCGCAGCCACACTTAAAGTTATTATGATAAGAACATGATGTACATCATAATTGGCAATATTTAAAGTAATTACAACCATGTCGCTGTGTGGAAACTAAACTCCTTGCCCATCTTCTTTAGTGAAAGCAATGGGCTCCTCAGTTCTCCTCCTCTTAGCTGGCCCCTCAGACCCACCAGCCTCATCCCACCAAAGTCCCCCAGAGATGGTATTGATGATGCTGAGAGATGGCCGATCTCCTGACTGCTCCTTCCACCTCGATGGTTCTGATTGTGGCAATGTCTTTGGCTGATCTTCCCTTGCCTTGGATCGACGTTGCAGAAATCAACTCAGCCAACCTCGCCTAATGAGCTCCTTGATCTCATCTTGGAGCTAAATACATTCTTCAGTATCATGACCATGATCATGATGGTAAAGATAGTACTTATTTAGATTACGCTTGCCAAGATGAGTGCGCATCCTCTTCGACTTTGGTAGCTGCTCCTTAATCTTCATCAGTACTTGAGCTTTCAAAGCATTGAGGGGGGCATAATTATGGAACCTTCTAGGTGGAGAACTTCTTCGTCCCTTCTGTCGGAGCTTCTTTGATGATGAGCCCGAGGGAGAGTTTGGGCTTGCTTGCATTCAGGAGGAGTCCACGAGCACGATCGAACTTCATTCGACTTTTCTTCGATCATGGGCTTGCTAGATTTGCCTACCTACCGCTCTCTCATGGATTCCTCATCCTTCAATTTGAAGGCTTCTTTAGCTCGAGCATAACCTTTAGCCTAAGCCAGCAAATCAGCAAAATCTTTAAGATACTTCTTCTCCAGAAAGAACAGCAGATTATTCTTCTAAAGGCCGCCCTTAAGCACGACCATGGCAACCGACTGATCCAAATTTTGGACCTCCAGTGCAGTGGTGTTGAAGTAGTTGACATAAGCTTGGATGGTCTCCCCTTCCTGCTGCTTGATATTGATGAGAGAGTTTGAGCCTCGTCTTGGACGTCGGCTGTTGACAAAATGAGCTACAAACTGATGGCTTATTTGGTCGAAGAAGAATATCGTACCCAACTTCAGCATCGAATACCAGTTTCTCACTGCTTTCTTCAAAATAGATGGAAAAGCTCGGCATAAAATGGCATCAAGTATGCCGTGGAGCAGCATCATAGTCTGAAATACTTCTAGATGGTCAACCGAATCAATGGTCCTATCGTAGCTCTCGAATTGAGGAAACTTAAAGTTCGGTGGGATCGATTTCTGCATGATTCTCTGGGAGAAAGGAGGGTCAGTATAGATATTATCGTGGTTACCTGAGATATCATGATGGAGCTTCTCGATTTATCGATCCATTTCTTGAAGTTTTCGATCGAGGGCCTGATCTCGATCATGGATCTCAGAGGGTTTCTAGCTATAGATAGGAAAGGTCTCATCTAGAGAGGAGTCATGATCGAAATAGGGGCTCTCTACTCTCTGTTTCTTCTTTTCAGAAGCGACGGATCTGCTGACCCAAGTATGCCTCCTTGGACCTGGTTCTTGACATCCCGATGAGAGATTTTTTGATCAAACTATCATCAAAGGCTGTTGCATGGTCTGCACCATTTTGGTGAGGCCTCGAACCTGCTACATCAATAGATTGAACTGCTCTGAATCCATCATTGTTGCTAATGAAGGAGGTTGCAATGCCGATGTTGGTGTCGAAGCAGGTGAATTTGGTTCAGATCTAATGGCAGAGGTGGTGGATCTTTGAGTGGTCATCTTCTTTGGAGGTATTTTGAGGTCGAGGGAGATAATGGAGATGACCCTCAAAGGAGAAAGCATGTAGGATCGATTGAGCACTTCTTTTAGAATAAGAGCTCAGATGCCCTTCCTCTAGCACCAATTCTATTGGTGCAAAATCTGATTGTTGTTAGATCAAGCTGGAGTTAGGGAAGAAGGGGTCGTCGTCAGTAATCTGCAAAATAAAGTCCCATCCGGAGTCAAGGATGGTGGCTTCGATAGGATCCTCTGATGATCAAGTCAGCTCTTCTAGCCAATAGAAATAGAGTGCTCAGAAAATTTAAAAGCGGAATAACAAGAAGGAGAATAAGAGTGTAGAGAAAACATATCTAGAGGATCCCTTTTATAGACGAAGCTTGTAACAAACTAATGGTGATAGCCGTAACTATCTGGTAGTGGATCGTTTAGGCCATGTGGAGTTTGTTATGAAAGGATGAGTTATTGTTTATCGTGACTTGCAGGCGATGGAGTTCTCTTTACTGAAGTTCAGATATAAGTTGGTGGCTTCAGTGTATGTAGTGGACTCATGACTGGCCAAGGTTCATTGGGGCAAAGTCTAGTGGCTTCAAGGAGTTCGGAAGCCTTCTGGACCGCATACAAGCAGATGCCTCCTAAATTGAGATCTGAGGTTTTGTGCTCCATCCTTTGCATAGTGGTTGTTATGAATCAATGATTTGATGGGATCTCTTTGGGTGGCTCCAGCTGACTGGTGTAGCAGGGACTAAGTAAGTCTGCGACTAGAAGGAGCACTATCGAAAGGAGTGCAACTGGAAGAGATCATCCAGAAGAAGCACGACTGAAGGGGTTCATCTAGAAATATTTCTACTAGGAGGAGTGCTACTGGAGGAATTCATCCGAAAGGAGTTCGATCGAAAGGAGCGCATCATCCAAACTTCAACCATCTTTAAAATATTCGAGATCGTTTGGCCAAGCTTCTTTTAGGTCATCCATATATAGGCTGGTTCGTCTTAAGTTGGGAGCTGAACCTGTGTAGAGGATGAGGTTCTTTCGAGCGATAGTAAGGAATTCGACTAGAAGGAACCTGCTTGGGTGACTGGAAGGAGTTCTGTTGGTGCAAGGCCGACTTAGGGAGGAGTCGATTGGGAGAATGTCGAATGGAAGGAGGTCGATTGAAAGGAGCTTGCCTGCTGATCAAAAGAAATTCATTTATGATGAATTTAGTTGGAGGAAATCATCTAGAGGGAATGCAACTGGAGAAGATCGTCCAACTGAGGTGCGACTGGAGGAAAGGTCCAGTAGGTGTACACTGGAGGAATTTGATAGACTAGAGATCAGAGGGAATTTGGCTTCTGAGCGGTTGTTTGGAAATTGAGAGGAGTTTGGCTGATGAGGAAACTCGATTGGCGGTCGCTAGGGGTGGACAACCAGGATACTTTTGCCACTGATCCATTCCTTTGAAGCTCGGCCATTCATGGGGTTGTCTGAGGGCCAATAAAAGAGGGACATGGCCTTTCGCCAGCATATCCAGAATCCTCGATACAAGAATCTAAGGATCCTCTACTCTTCACAGGTTGCTGAAGTTCATCCAAGGAGTGGCTCTGTCATCTAGCTAGGGTGTGTTGGATTTGAACACTTGATTGCCTAGAGGGCCGCTATCACCATTCGAGCTCGTCCAGGTGAAATCCACAAGACCTTCGTAGATTCAGGGTTATCTGAGAAAGTTGATGATCAGAACATGGAAGGTCGGCCAACAAGTCCAAGTTGGAGGTCCGCGATCTTGGTGCTAGGTAGGAATTCCATACTAGTCAAAGTCAGCAGTGGTTATCACCACCAGATAGGGTCACCCCAAGACTTGATGTCATGTGGGACTTTGACAAGTGAGGCTTTGCCCTCAATAGTAACAATCCCATAATTATTACAAAGCTCTTGCCAATACATTTTTGCAAAAGAACAAGACAAAAGAAATCAACAAAAGTAGGACATATATCACAATATAAATTTTGAGAAAGGATAATGTTATAATGAACCAGAAGATTTTTTGTTGGCAAACGATCCTGACCAAGTTGGCACCAAAATGTACGAACATGAAGAGGTATTTTCGACCTCCAAATCTATAAAATGATATGCTTATTTATAATGGTATGTTGAGAAGGAGTGAAAGAAGACATATCTTTCAGAGACACATCAGGGATTGAGATATTATGGATTTAATGCATTAAATTAATCTTTAGAAAACAACTAAGTCAATTGCTGAATATTCTAATCTCGGGATTCGTCAATTCATTCAGCTACCTTAAGATCAATAGACAGCTCCTGTATGTTTAGAAAAGTAGGCCAAGATTTTAAAGCATAGGTAGAGATCCATGGATCTTTGTAAATATTTGTAGTCTCCTAAGCCAACTATCCACTGAAAATTGAACTGAACCTCACAACCAACAGTACAAATCCTGGACCAGCTAATGGAAGTGTGACATGGTTTTGTATAATAAATTCAAGATCCTACAAAATGATACTTTGCCCTAATTACTTTAGCCCATAGAGAATTAGGTTCTAAAAGGAGTTGAGCAGCTAACTTACAAAGACACTGATACTTCCAATGATATAAAGAAATGATACCTAGACCTCCCGCAGGCTTAAGGGAGCAAACCTGTTCCCACACAATATGATGAAAGCCATGGCTATCTAAATAATGACCCAATAAAAAGGAGTGGAACTTCCTGTCCATAAGAGCAATGATAGACAGGGGAACATGCATAATAGACATAGTATATAAAGGCAATGAAGCAAGAACAGATTGTACAAGAGTACCCTTACCAGCAAAAGATAAAGTTTTCCATCTCCAAGCATCGATTATGTAAGATATTTTGTTGAGAAGAGATTGACATTCAACCATACTTAGCGAATGACCAAACAAAGGTACACCATGATATATTATCTCATCCCGAACCTAGCATCTAGATCGAATACGTGATGGCCGCATACTTCTGAAGGCAAGACCCTAAAGAATATGTAAGGCCTGTAAAATTACTTACAATCTCAACATCCCACGAACACTATCACTCTTAATTTATAATAAATAATTTTATATTAATAAATATCAATCTTGTATAATTTATAAAACTCGATCATCTAACTATCACTGATGGTGCTCTATCTAATCAATCCTTTCAATCATGATTCCAACCATAGCAAAATGCATGTATCTTGTAACTCTGAAAGAAAAGAGAAATGAAGGAGATGAGCTTTACGGCCCAATAAGAATCCCTATATACTCACATCAATATAATAATAATTTGAAAGTAAGATATGAACAGTATCAAAGAGAGAATATAAATCATGATATCTCATGTTAAGTATCCAGTATAATTCAATATCGATATACATAAAAATGAGCATCATATTCCATCAAATATCTATCTTTTTCAAAACTATTATACCACACATATGTTGTTAAGTAAAAATCTTTTTATTTAATTATGATTTCATCATTTATCATTCATATCTCATTAACATGACCTAATTCAATTAATAGTTGTCTTTAGAGTTTCGAACTAATCATAGTCATGATTCGGCTCATAACTGGCAAACCATAAACCATGCTTTGATCCATGGTGGTAATCCATAATAATAATTTTTCAACATATGATAGCAAATTGGAATAATCGTGCTTCAGCCCATGGTGGTAAACTAGAATAATTGTACTTTCGTCTATAGTGGCAAACCAAAAATAATCATGCTTCCATTCGAGGTGGCAAACCAAGAATATCGGCACTTCAATCTACGGTGGCAAACTCAAGTACCATGTATCTACTCATAGCTGGGCTATTCTTGATACCATATATCTGCCCCTTGTAGGCTATTCTTAGTACCATGTATCTATTCATTGCGGGCTATTCTCAGTACCATATATCTATCCATGGTAGGCTATTCTCAGTACCATATATCTACTCACGGCAGGCTATTCTTGGTGTCATATTCCTGCCTGTGATAAGACTATTCTCAGTTTAATGTACCTAGCCCAAACATCCCTTCCTTAATCATCAATTTACTAATCTCAATTATGACAAGTAAAAACTGTACCATATTATGTTCTTTTCAAAAATCTCAATAGGCAGTATCACAATTCAAGTATCCAAAAGGCTATCAATAAATATATAGAAAGTAAAATTAGTCATATCGACATTACATATCCAACAAAATCGATCAAGAGAAATCAAGACAATGCAATACATAAGTAAATATATATACAGGTGTTTGTATACAAGAATCCTTATCTTTACAAGTAGTCGACTCGAATATGATAATCGATGAACTTCTTGATGCATGAACTTGGAAACAAGGTATATTGCTTAACATCTTATGCAAATAATCATACCTCTACATGATTAGGATTTAAACATAAAAATCATAGATGGTTAGAGATGGTGAAAAATTATGGTAAACGATCCTAACATCATAAATCTAGACCTCTCTTATGGTTAACCAATTGATCTGGGTTATCTAGCTATCTGAACCATCCACTAGCCTAGAAAGACATCTAGAGAAAGAAATTCATGAAGAGAAAAAGATATAGAGAGAGAAAGTGGAGAGAGAAGGTAGAGAGAGGAGAGAAGGATGAGAGAGAAAGCTCTCTCCCTTTTTTTCTTTTCTTTCTTTTCTTTTCTCTTCTTTTTTTTTCTGGTTTTCTTCTCATTTTCTTCTTCCCTCTTCATTGTGGAAATAGGAGAGCTTCTTCCCACTCCCTTTCCTTAATAGGGCAGTGGCAAGATAGAGAGCCAGCAGCCAACAGCAATGCTCAGCAACAATTATAAGGAGAAGATCCTATCGACAGCCATGGCTGGCGAGAGTTGATAAAAATCCAAACCAAAAGAAAAGGCTTAGAATAGAGGAGCTTGTTTCAAACTCAAACCAATGACTTATCGACCCAAAACCAAGCGTCGACAATGATTATAGGGCAAAGAAAAGAAAGAGAAAGGACTATCTTAGTCCGACGATTGATGCCAATGGGGAGGAATCTGATGATCTTTTTTGGTGAAACCAACAAATCTCATAAGAAAAAACTTGAGAGACCTACGATGCTCAGTGATGATTCATTAGGAAATCTATGATGGGCTCAACGAATGGGTGGACACCTTCTTATAGAAGACATTTCCTAGGGTTTAATTATCGACCCTATTTGGCTCGGATTAGAGCTCTATCCTCGTTTCATTGATCACGATAGAGGAAGAAACAAAGTCCAATTAGGACTCTCTCTCTCTTTTTTTTGATTGCCTAAAAGTTCATACAAAAAAATCAAAGAGACGGTTTCTCACATATAACCAAGGCATCTGCTATTTAGAAATATGCATGATATTCAAGATTGATGATTTTATTGTAGGAGAAGTAGAAGGACTAAGCAAATGATAGATTTAGAATAGTTGACCAACTGACCAGAATGATAATAGTGAGTATCAATAATCACAACTAAACATATTGCATCCCTAATAGAAACTCGAGCTATTGATTAAACGACAGTCGTTAGATAAAAAATATGAGAGATATAAGGATCTTGTTTGGGATAATAATCATGCAATAAATGATTATGAACAGCTGTGTTTAAAAGATTTGAAAAAGTTTGAGCAGCTAATATAAATAAGTATGGTGAAAGCAGGTAACCCTGCCTAACACCTTGAGTGGCATCAAACCACTCCATAGGAGAGCAATTGATAAGTAAAGCATACTGCAGATTACAAATACAAGCTTGAATCCAATCAACAAACTTATGATGGAAACCATATTGATTTATAATGTGGAAAAGAAACTGACAATGGACCCTATAATAGGCTTTCTCCATATCTAATTTAATCATCATGAGACTACGTGATCTAGAGGCTCTAACCAAAGAATGCATGATTTTTTGAGCAAAAAGCACATTTAATGTTATGCGTCAACTTGGTACAAACGCTCTTTGTTCCTCCGAAACAAGATAAGGCAATAAACCTTGAAGCTGGCTAACTAAAATCTTGGCCACTAATTTGGAAAAGGTGTTACATAAGCTGATGGGCCGATAGTCATGCGGAGAACGAGGGTTAGACTTTTTAGGCAATAGCACAATGAAGATTTTTTTCCAACAATCTGGGATGAAGTTTATTTGAAAAAAAATATTTAACAATAGAAATGATATCATATTTAATCAAGGATCAGAAAAATTGAAAAAAAAAAGTAGGAAAACCATCAAGTCCTGGGTCTTTGTCAAAGTGAAGGCTACAAAGCGCCCCTCCAATCTCCTCCTTAGTAACCTCTCAAGTTAACTCCTCATTCTGATTTAAAGTAAGCATGGACTAACTTAATGGGCAATCCACCCCCAAAATCCAAGTAGGTTCATTAGGCCTAGAGATAACACCAAAAGCTATTTGCCTATCATTATGCATAAAGTGAACTATACCTAGGTTTTTGGGCCAGGCAACAACAATACCTCATATAAGCCCTATCGTAGGAATGAGATAGACATCCAATCTATGGCCTAAGAACCACTGGATTTGAGATATAACCAAGTTAGATAATCTAGTCTCCAGAATATTATAATCTTGCGCCGGACCATACGTGAGAATATGGTGATTAGCCAGCAACTGAAAATAAGAACACCTAGATACCAAAGCATAAATACTCAAGAATAAGGGTGATCAATGATGCCCTAGCTTCAAGAAGAAGAGAGAGAAAGAACGAGAGTTATCGGGACAAAGAGTTTTTTTGTATCTGTATTTAGCATACAAATTAGGATACCATATCAAACCTTGCCCTAGATACATGTATATATACCTATACAAAAGGGTCAAGCCCAAAGCTCAACAAAACTCCCAAATGATTAACCCACTGTACACTCCCCAAGTCCATGTACGCTCATGTCTTTCCATACACTCACCCATCGGACTTAATCCTAGCCCGAACCATGGATTAATCCCCTTAAGACCTCTCTAATCAAAGCTCTAAATCACCTAGGATCAAACCTAATCCTAGACCCAAACAACAATCTTGTACAACTTTTGTTCAACCCAGAAAACTGACTAGCTGAAGTAAAAGATGAGATAATGGAGGAGACTTATGTGCCAGATGAGCCGCACATCAGAAATAGTTCAGTTCTGTGTACTCCAGCTTGATGTTTGGGTCAGCAACCTTAAGGATAGCTCACATATATGAGGTATCGATGATAGCACACAGATTTGAGGTATCCTGGCTTGAGGAATCCATAATATCATCCTAATCTGAGATATCTACAATATCTCAGATCTTCTGCTGATGCTTCTGCTGATACTTCGATTGGCTCCCTTCCTTGACTCCTTGGTCTTTTCTCTTATGTTTCCATGGCTTGGGAGCACCACACTTGAGCTCACAATTTCCACCATTGTACTTTCAAGCCTTTGTGAACTCAGCTTTATTCTTTAAATCCATCCGAGCTACCCACATCTAAAAACTATCTCAAGGAAGCACATTTGTGAGTGCATCTAACTAGTTCTTCTTTATATGGACCTTCACCAACTCCACTTCACCTTCGTCCATTCAACTTATGATGAGGGGACCTGTTAACAAGAAAACATGCAAAGGTTAGAGCAACACCCCAAAATGACTTTGGGAGTGATGTTTATAGTCCCAAACTCCATGTCTTCTCCATCAATGTCTGATTCATTCTCTCCACAACACCGTTCTACTGAAGGATTATCTTCACTATATAATGGCATTTGATGCCATTCTCCTCATAGTACCTCTTGAACTCCAGGCTTGTGTATTCTCCTCCATTATCCAATCTCAAGTACTTCACCTATCTTCCTATCTTCTTTTCTACCTCAGCTCTTCAGGTTCTGAATCGAGCAAATACCTTAGATTTCTCTTGAATCAGATACAACCACATCTTCCTTGAATAATCATCAATGAATGTGATAAAATATCTTACCCCACCTCTAGCTGATACCAGAGCCAGTCCCCATACATCCGAGAGCACCAAATCCAACACTACTTCACTATGCTTGGTATTGTTGGTAAACTTCATCCTATGCTATTTGCCATAAATTCATTGCTTACACAAATCATTACCCTCCTTCTTTAGGACTGGGATCATACCTCTTTTACTTAACTCCATGAGCCCTCGGTCACTCATGTGACCTATCTGATAGTACCATAGCTTATACATAAGCTAATTCTCCTATGTCGCTACAAGCACCTCCATACTATCATTCACCACTGAACCTTCCATCCTGTAAAGATTGTTACTCAATCTTCTTTTCCTCATCACCACTAAAATTTTTTTGGTAAACTTCAAGGATCCACTCCCTAGCTAGCTACTAAAAGCATATCCCTGCTTCTCCAAGTAGCCCAAAAAAATCAAATTCTTCTTCAATTTTAGCAAATGCTTGACATTCAACAATATACGAATGACCCCATCATATATCCTCACCCTAATAGTGCCAACTATGGCCATCTTACAAGGGTGATCATCACCAGGACTCATACTTCCTCCATCGATCTTCACGTAGGTAGCAAACCACTCTCGATGAAATGTGCAGTAGTGTGAGCATGCTGAATTCAATGTTCATGCAGTATCATACTCTATGGACCCATCTAATTCCACCAGTATATCATCCCCAATGCTTATAGATGTAGTGTCATCACTTTTGATGGCCTTCCCCTTTTCTAATTTCCAAAGAGATAATTCCTTTTCAAGTGCCCAATTTAATGACACTTGAAATACTTTCAAGCTTTCTTTTGATCCCGAAACTTCGATCTGCCCTTAGATTTATCCCTAACCTTCTTCTTTGGTCTTCCATGCCTCTCATTCATAGTTAGAACCTTAAAGTTAGGATTTTCTTTGCAAATTTTCTTCCTTTGGTCATTAAATCTGAGCACTCTAACAACTTCTTCATAGTTTAAGATCTTCCTTACATAAACTAAGATTGTTATAAGACTGTCATACAATTCTGGGAGAGAACATAGCAGCAATAATGCTCGATCCTCCTCTTCTCTCTTCACATCTAGACTCATCACCTCTGAATAGACTTGATTGAACCTTTGAATGTGAACCACGAGGTCTCCTCCTGGCATTCTTAGACTATATAGTTATTTCTTCAACCACAACTAGCTTGCTCATCGTATTCTTCCCCATATATGTATTCTCTAGTCTCATCTAGAGACCCTTTGCAGTGGTCTCTATACAAACCTCAGGCAACACTTGATCGGCCAAGCATATCCTGATAGTACTGAAAGTAATTTCTTTCAACTCTTTTCAATCCTCAACACTAATCCTCTCTGATTTTTCTCTTACCAAGATCTTGTAAATCCGTTGCTAAACCAACAAATCCTTTACCCTTTACTGCCATAAGATAAAATTTTTCTTGCCATCAAATTTCTCAAAGTCTATCTTCAATCCGCTTGAAGCCATCACTGCGATCAAGCAAAACTGCAACCCTAATATCCTTCTACAATCACAAACCAAAAATAATATCCTTACACCAAAGATTTATTTAACCTAGATCTTCCTTTCACCTTCTCTTTCACCACTTCCACGAGCAGAACCTCTCCACCTTAAATAGGAGATCACCATAAAGAAGACAAAAAAAAAGTTTTAAGATAAAACCTGGTGCTGTAGATCTTCGATGCAGAAAATCCTAGGCATCTTCCTTCTTTCTTCTACGTAAACCTTGCTCTGACACCAATTGTTGTAATCTTGCGCTGGACTGTATGCGGAAACCTGATGACTAGCTAGCAATCGAAGATAAGAACACCTAGATACAGAAGCATAAATACTCAAGAATAAAGATGATCAATGATGCCCTAGCTTCGAGAAGAAGAGAGAAGAGAATGAGAGTTCTTGGAAGAAAGAGTTTTTTTGTATCTATATTCAGCATACAAACTAGGATACCATATCAATTTTTGTCCTAATTACATGTATATATTATTGAGGAAAATATCTTGAATTCTTTCATAATAAGCCCACAATGAGGTCCAGGATGATGAACGGAGTCCAATAACCTAAAGATAATCAAAATAGAGTCCAGATGGAAGAAATATACGTAAGAAAATACTTAAAACAAGTGGTACGGTCCATAGGCCATTGGAGAGGGTCCATGGGCAGGCATAGGTCGATGGGCCACTGGGTGCATGGTGTGGGCCAGTCATGAGCATGCAGCCTAGGCCAGCGCACGCATAGGTGCGCGGCCTAGGCAAGCATGCAGCCCAGTGCTATCAAGCTGAGCGTGTGCGAGCACGCATGCGGCCCAATGGGCACGCGGCCTATGGAAGCCTTATATGGTCCATGTGTGAGGTGTGGACCGTCAAGCATTTTTTCTTAATTTCTCATGGTCCACCATGGATCGGGGGCATTTCCTACACTATTTCTCATAGTCTTTGGGGTTTTCTATGAACCACTTATGCGATCAAGCAGTCGTGGTCACTCGCAGGTGCGAATGGGTGGATGAGAGCTTAGCAAACATGATCAAAGTCTTCTCCTACTCAAATTGAGACCAGATTTAGGCTATTTAAAAGTCAGTTAGGCCATAGGTTTCTATATGTTGTAGAAGAGTCATGGTAGCCAAGAGCAAAGGTTTTCCTGGTGGCTGTGTAGGTCCGTAGAGAGCTGAAATGATGGTCTAAAGGGTGTGAACAGATAGCAGGAGCAGGGAGCTCTAGGCAAAGAGCTAGGTAGTAGACCATGATTATTTCAGGTCTCCAAGAGAGAGCTTTATAAGATTAGCTTCTAATTGGGAGGATTGTATACGAGTTTAGAGAGTGGATAATTTTTTCTTATATTTATTTATTTCTTATAGTGAAGCTTTACATGCCTTAAGGAGGCAAGCCTCTGGACTGATTCACGTACTTGATTATTTTTTATTTTATTTTTTTTCTATCATAATATTTTAGTATGAGATTTCTAATAATTGGTATCAGAGCTAAACAGTACTAGAGTGTGGATTGCGGTAGTGGTGACATAGATTGAAGATGGAGAAGATAAGTATAATCAAGGTGAAAATCAATAGATAACTGCTTATCGTTAGAGCATCAAATAATAATTAAAATTGATCAACTAATTAATTAAAATAGTGGTAAGTCGGGTGTCGATTTTCTCAAAAATTAATGGCTAAGTTGCATTCAATTTATAAAAAAATAAATTAATTTATTAAGTAGAAATTTAATAAAGTAGGTTAAAGAGAATCAATTGAGATTTTAGCAAATTAAAGTAAAAAAAGTAAATACTTAATTAATTAGTATTTTTAAAATTAATTAAAGAAAAAAAATTGTCTAGGATTTTAGTTTCATCTTTCAATATTTAAATCTATAATTGATTCATGCAATCTTTTCATTGTCAACATGAAATTTTATAAGGTGTATGTTTCTTTGATCTGATTCTAACATAACCTATTCTACCGAGCATAGACCATATCTAATCATGATCATGACCCATCTCAAAGATATAGACTATTAAGATCATGTAATCAAAGAACATAATTCTATTTTAATTCTTATAATTCATCCTAATCTGAGCACAAACCATATCTATCTATGATCATGATCTATCTTCTTAAGTATAGATTATAAGAAATTAAATGTTAAAATATAAATCTTATAATTTATTCTAACTTGAGTACAAACCGTATCTTTCTACGATCACGATCTGTCTCTTTAGCTATAAATCATAAGGGCAATAAACATGAAATAAGAAAAGCATGTAAAAGATGAAGAAATTTTATTGCTCAATAAAAAGAGAAACAAGATTCAAATTACAAACTCTCATATTTGGAAGACTTTCCTTACTCCCCTGGACATGAGACCTCAGTCGTACATGATCAATAATCTGCTGGTCTTTGGCATCTTTGAATCTCCCAAATAAAAAGAAAATAAAAAGAAAACAAAAGAAAAGAAGAAAGGAAAAAGAGAGAAGAGGAGAAGAGAAGGGAGAGAAAAAGAGAGGAAAAAGAAGGGTTTTTCCTCCAAGAGGGGCTCTTTATTGGTTGATTTGCCCCATAGGAGCTCTCTCTGGCTTTTGACGTGAAGAGGGATTAAATAGAGGAAGAAACAAGATTTTCATAGTCATTTTTGGAGTCAAAATCTGAGTCTGGGTCGAAATTAAACTCCTTGAAACTTCCTGGCTGTCGATCTATGATCAAATGGATCAAAATCACTTAAAAATCCATCGCATAACCTCCAATCATTGCTAGGATTAATTTTGGGCCGTCAGATCGAAGTAGAGGAGGAATCTCGACCATCAGATCATGCCCAGGATGCCTTCAGAAATCCTTATCACACCCGGATTTGATGACAGCCATTGGATTCCAACCGACTGCGATGTTAGCCATTGGATTGCGCTCAAAACACAGTCATCCATCCCATAGACCATGCATAGACCGATACTATCAAAGACCATAATGAATCATCATGCGTCGTTTCAGCAAAAAGACCAAAATGCCCTCATATGTCGTGATGAAAATGCAGTAGACCCTTTAAGGGTTCAGGTCCGCCATGTGTCACGTGCCGATTCGACGTGCCTACTGAGCTAGATGGTCTATGCCTATTCTATGGACCGACCAGTCGGTCCACCATGCACCAATCTTATTTTTTTATTTTTTTTATTTTAACTCTAGGCTTCATAACTTTTTTGTTTTAGCTCTGATTTGAGTGAAATTTATTGTGTTGGAACTCATAAATTGAGCTCTTCATATTGATGAACTTCTTTCATACAAAATATTAATAAAAATATTAATTTTTTAAATAAATATTAAATATGATATTATTTTAATATTTTTATTTAGTATTTTATAATAATTATCATATCTTCTAACTTGAGTTTTACTCGTTCTCGAGTAAAAAGAGAAAAATTAAAAGTATATACCGACTCAATAGGATATGAAAGTTTCTTTAGGTCATCCTAAAGTCAGTTGATATTTGGTTAGAGATTTAAGAAATACATCATTGGATTTATTAATTGTATCCCAAATAGTGGTTAAGTGAAGAACATAAAATTTAAGAGCTTTTCTTTGATCAATTTTCCATCTTTATTCTTTAAATCCTCTTTCTTTAGTATGGACTAGAGTTTTTTTTTTTTTATCCACTAGTGCAATATTTTAATTTCTTAAGCTTTCTATCTGATCCTTGTAGCGAACTTTGGACCAATGACTTTCAAACTAGTTGGCTTTAAAGCACTAGGTGTAGAACATCCCTCGGTCTTACTGACTCGAGTCAAATAGGCTACAGGTTAAAACTAACTGTATAGAAAGCTTCTTCACATTGCCCCCTTTTTGACGCGAATAATATTGCTTACTTAGGCAATGGAACCTAGTTACTCGGTGGGAGACCAATGTTTAGAACTTACTCTTTTTTTTTTTTACTTTTTTTCATAAGTTTTTTTTTCCACTCATACCTATATAAAGTAGATTTTTTATTAAATATAGGCTGGAATAAGGTTTTAGAATCACTTAAAAATTTATCTATTCTAGACTAAACCATTTATTAGATTTTCTTAATAATTGGATCCTTAGTATTTCAAAAATTCTCTAGACCATTAATCAATCATCGATTAAAATACCTAAAAAATTTTAAATTAGAATGGAATCAGGTACATAAGACTAATTATCATCATATTTTAAGAACTTTAATAAAAATTTATTCATCCTTCCTCCCAACTTAATTTTTATTATCCTCAATGGAGAAAAGAAAAAGTATGTGATAAATGATAAGAAAATAACAAGAAAAGAATTCACTTGGCTTAATTTGGTTCTGATCTCGGTCTGGGTTTATTTGTTCTTCATTCAACATGAGTTTGTAGTTCTCCCTCCAACATAGTCCTAAGAGAAAAGTAAACTAAAAATAAAAAGAAAATTCAAATGTAAAACCTAAAGCTGGGTTGCCTCCCAGTAAGCGCTAAGTTTAACGTCTTCAGTCGGATCCTATGAAAAAATTTTAGGTAAAATCAATTTTAGCACATCCTTCAAAGTTTCAAAAAGATAGGGCCAATCAGGAGGCCTTATCATCATGGTAGAAAATCATTCATGGAATGCTTTATGGTGTTTAGATTTAGTCCTGATCAGTAAAGTGCATGGAGCAAGCATGTTAAACCAGAGTCTAACCTTATCATAATTTTTATAATTATGAGGAAGGAATTATGTTTGTAGGATCGAAATCAGGGATGGTGGTTTAAAAATTTGTTCCACGATAATCTGATTTACCCCACTCCTTTTCTTGGGTATAATATGTCTTGACATATTCTCTCCCTGATCAAAATCATGGCACTTGTTTCAAATTAATTTTAAATCCACCTCCATACATCATTTTAATATTGTAGATAAATTTTGAAGGCCATCATCAAAAGTAGCATCGAATATAGAAAAATTATTCAAAAAATCGTTATCCCTCATGTCAGTAATATTCCATCCGATAGCTTTTTTATGTACTTTCAGAACATCCATAAGTTGGTCTCTCTGGATAGGTATCACTAGTAGTGTGTCAGTAGATTCATCAGGAAGTGGTTTCAATTCTTGATCAGTTGATGGTTCTAACAAGGAGGCTATTGGTGGGCTAGGTAGTGGCTCAAGTTTTTCAATCCAAAGTGGGGTGGTTTTGGGGTTGGGTTTATCTATTTGGTTATTAACTTCTGTATTGTACCCATCATCATCAAAATCATCCTTCTTATAATGGGCCAAATAGGAATTTAATGGATCATGAGAAAGAATTATGGGTGAAGCTTCCTCTAATGTGTTATTTACTTGTGGTTCTTGGGATGTCTCTATTGATTCAATCATCTCATCGGTTTGTCCATCCCCATTAAAAGGATTGGATGATTTTAGGATACTTAAGGATGGATCCATATATAAGTAAGATGATGGATTTGGTATATCCCATGGTTCTTGATTTTTCCTATATTTTTCTTCAATTATATGATCTAAGGTGGTCTTTTTGGTTTTAGAGGGTTATTCTATAACCATTTCTTTTTCAAGAGTTAAATGTAATTGTTCAGGAAAAGCTTCTGGGACATTAAAATTTTTAGTTAGATATGGTCCCTCAGGATCACTCTCGGGCTAACTAGACAACTCACTTTCACTAATAGCCATGGCTAATTGATCTAACTTATTTCCAGACGAGCAATGGCTTGAGAGTTTGAATTTATGGCTTAGGAGTTTTAATTTATAAGTTGGTTAATAAGATCATTTTGCGATTTCATTATGGCTTCTAAGGTTTTTTCTATTGAATTAAGCCTTTGGTCATCTACAGTATTCAATGGTTGATTGGTAAATTCTAACTCATCTACCACTTGCTGAATCCTCTCCTCAAAATTTGACTCATTATTATTTGGAGAAGATTGATATTGTAGGTAGGGCATATCATAATAAGGTGCATCCATGAATGTAGGTTGTTGTGGCATCGGGGCAACCACTGATTGTGATTGCCATGAGAAATTTGGTTGAGCCCCCCTGCCTGGATTGCAAGTGTTAAAGTGTGGATTATTTCCTGGTCTATAGGCTATATGGGTTTGATTGTGATAATCTTGCTCGTACGTATACTTGGAAAATTGGTTTGGACGTCTTCTTGCAAAATGGATGGGGCTCAAAAATATTGCACAAACTTATTGTGCAGAAAGAAGAGATGGATAGAAAGAGTTTTCATTGGCTATTAAATGATCTAATTTATGAGACAACTCATTTACTCTACTCTCAAGATCCATCTCAAATTATTATTTATTCAAATATGTTCAATTAAGGATTCTAGATCAGAGCAATCCTCTTTTAATTATTATTTATTTTATTTTAAAGAATTAAAAAAAAGATGAGGAGAGAGAATTCTAAAGATGAGAGACTAGAGGATCCTAGATCTAAGGATGATAGAAGAGAGTGTTTTAATTAGGATTTAAGTTGTAATAGCAAACAATTTAGCCAAGCATGGACTCTCTATCCTAGGATTAACCTGGATCTAGATAGCTCCTAACTATTCTAAGATCATCTTTGAGCACTCCAAGTCTAAAATTGGCTAACTGACTCGGCCAGGTAAGCGTAAGATGTGGAAGATTTTCTGCTTATTGCTTTTCTCAGACACCAACTAAGTTGCCTAGGTTAGATAATGGAACCAATTAAAAACCACAATCTTTGAACCATTTGCCTTAGACACCGAATAATTAACCAATTCAAACCTAATCCAACTCTAGGATTTTCTTATCCTAATGAACTCAAATATCCTAGGGCTAACTGTTGGGAATGTGTTCCAAAGTCAATCAACAGTCTGTTGACAGTTGGACCATATATTTATAATTATATATGAATTATAAATTAATAAAAATTATTTTAGCATTTTTTATCAAAAATTCTATTATCTTCTAATGAACTTTTGTGTTGTGATGAAGTCCTTAAGACTATCTAGATTCAGCAAAGAAGGATTTATCATTTAGTCCTTAAATAGTTCACGATCAAATGATACGTTGTTACTTAGGATGATAATGTTTATCAAGTATAGATCGTTGTGTGCCATATAGGTTGGTTGTCCTCATAACCAAGGAGTGTTGAGACACTGATATGGCATGCAAGTGAGATGTATGGGTACATCTGCACTGAACGTGACCAACTCTGGGGCTTTTCTCCTATCAAGATTAGCTTCGATGGAATATGGGTATAAATGTTCCTCCGATCTGAGATCAACTCGATGACTTCCAACCAACTCATTGTGTTTTGGTGCCGAACTATCTAAATTTCTAATTCAGTGATGGAAGATTTCTGAGCACAATTAAGTACTTGTGGAGTCGGTGCGTGTATAAAGATGGGATTGACCACTCTTGATTTTAGGAGCTATGTTCAATTATATTTTAATTTAGCAAAACCTTGGCCAGGATAGTCTTAGTAAGGAGTCACGAGACTAATTGCTTTGAGACACGACATGGATGTATATTCTAGGGTTGACAGTCTAATCCTGAGTCATCTATTACACAAAGTTCATAGGGATGAATTATATGGTAACCATATTTGCGTAGGTCCTGAATATTGCGATTGTGATTATTCGATCTATCCGAACGTCGAGTACCATTGCTAGATGGTCACTTTGATTAGTATAGAAATTGATTTCTATGCTACCGACTTAGGTTCGGATCTATGGGGTCACATACATTAGGAGTTCCTACCTAATCTGATGGCTGATCAATAGTCTCATTAGTCTAAAACTCTATGATCAAGAGTCCCACTGGATTGAAACTCTGTGACCAAGAGTCCTACTGGACTGAGACTCTGAGTCTGACTTGTCTGCGACTCTCTGATCAAGAGTCTCATTGGTTTGGAACTCTATGGTCAAAGAGTCCCACTGACTAAAACTCTATGATCAAGAGTCCTACTGGACTGAGACTCTGAGTTTTACTTGTCTGGGACTTTCTAATCATGAGTCTTGATAATCTAGGATACTATGGTCAAAAGTCCCACTAGATTGGGACTCTTTGACCAAGAGTCCTACTGGACTGGGACTCTGAGTTCTACTTGTCTAGGACTTTCTGATCAAGAGTTTTACTAGTCTGAGACTCTATGATCATGAGTTTGATTCATTTGGAATACTGGGTTCAAGAGTCTCATTGATTTAGGACTCTTTAAGAGTTTCATGTTGATAGGACTCTATTGCTCAGTAATCCATTCGATTTGGATTCAGATATTTTTTAGAGGATTAATTAGTAATTTGATTGTAGATTAGCTTAATTTAATTGAGTGATGAGAATTCGATCAAGTCTGATTGAATTTGATTCGATTGGATTTGACCCAATCAAGTCATGAGGTGACCTAATCACTATAGGAGTTTTAACCCTGATTTGATCAAGACGTAGATCTAGTTAATTTCTAATTTGATTAAAATTTTATTGGTTTAGGCTAAGTCTAATTTGATTAGGTTTAATCTAATTTAATTGGATATAAATTAATTGATTTGGTTGAAACCAATTAGGACCAAGTCAAATAAAGTTTGAATTCAAATTCTCCCATGTGCCCATCATTTTTGACTTTTCCACTCTGCTTCCCACGCCCTCCCTTTTGTTTATCAAATATTTTTTGAGAAATAAAAATATACACATAGAAGGAGAGTCCTTCTGCATGTTAAACATAAGGGAGGGGGTGTTGGATAAAGATAAGAGGCTCGTTTGATTTTTGAAATCAAGTGAGTGGTTAAAACCTCTCAACCACTCGACCCTTATCATTTTCCATATTATTTTCTTATGGTATTCATATTAATAAATTATGAGAATTTTTGTGTGTTTAGGAGAGGGAGCTAACATTATGGGGTAAAAATTTTAGAGTATTTGGGCATCAATTCTGGGTGAAAAAAATCTTGGAGTGAAGCTGAATAGGATCCTACAGCACTTTTCTTTTCCTTTATGCCTCTCTTCTCTTATGATTTTCACCTCTATGGATATCCGATTTTTAGATATGATCTCAATAAGGATTATAGATCTAAAAGTTATCTTTCAATAAAAACTTATTTTATAAAAAAACTATTAGATATATGTGCCCTAGAAGCCAGAATTGGCTGACACTTGTAATATACTTCAAGGGGCAAAATTATAATTTTGACTAATATCAATAAAAGGGTTATTTTCTATCACTTATGTGTATTTAGTGTCTGTGATACATCCTTTGAGTTAATGGTAATGATAATTCATATTTTTAAGAGTTAAAAATTTAAGACATGAATAATCATTATTAACTCATAAAATGCTCCCGACCATAGGATCATCACGAGGATGGTGATTGATCCAGAAGGCTGGTGTACAATCACTTCTCCTTAGTAGATGAGTCTTGAGTCTACGGTGTGGAGACACCAGAGCGAGAGTATAGGTACTCGTTAGAGAACGAGGGCACTGAGCGTGACCACCTCGAGTAGTCATTAGGAAGTCTACCTTCTCGTCAATGACTGACTCGATGCTGCAGTAGTGTGTCTGGTTCTTTGACCTGAGATGCATCGGCAGTTCACCTTGAGGGTGTTATAGTTTGACTACACCATTACTCGGTCTCCTAGCCATATGGAACCCTGAGGTGTATGTTGGCTATAGCATGTTCATTGTAGGAACTGGATTGCATCAAGATGGAATCTATCTACCTCGGTGGTAGAGGAGTAGCCCTATGATGATCATGAGAATCAAGTCCAGAAGCCCATGGCCATGGCAGAGTGAAATAATAGAAAGAGTTTCTATTTAGATTTTCACATTGGACTCGAATCGAATGATTACATCATATGACAGAGACTAGGGTTTGACGAGTTCACCTTAACCCTAATCTGATCGGGGCTCAAGATAGAAGAACTTAATCACACAGGTAGCTGCACCAAGAGGTTCGCATTCAGCTCTGATGGGTTGCCACCATATACTGCTAGGTGTCACTGGTGGATTTTGGGAGCAATTAGAATGATTTAGATGATCGATCATTCTAGCTGTTCGAATCAGAAGAGTTCTGATCCATCGAAAGGAGTTTCGATGATGTCGATGATAGAGATCATGACATATCCCATTACCATACAGAACTGAACCTAACTGGGTCACACAAACAAGGGTTTGAATCTGGTGATCATCAATTGAACTGATCTAGTTCAATTGATCTGAATGAGATTCAATTAGGTTCAAGGAAATCGTGCTAGCACTCGATTGAACCTAACGTTCTTCTTTTACTATCATAAATAAGTTGTCCTGACTGAGCCAAAGGAGTTTGTGCTCAATCAGAGGCCTTCATATGGTCTGACTGGAGGTTGTCCAAGTCAGAAAAGGTTGTCTTATTTTGTAAGACATTACCTGCCATTTTTGGTCACCTGCCATTTCTTGTCCTTTGACTTTGGTCAAAAGTCTACCTTTGACTGGTCAAATGTTGACCATTGACACTTTGACTTTTGTCCACATGTCATGCACCTATTGGAGAGCTGGTGGGGGCCTGTCCCCCTGCCAGAACCTGGCAAGGAGGAAGGGCGCACGCCACCCTTGGCGTGTGCCCAAGTTGGAGGCGCCTAGGAGTCCTTGTTGGACAAGGACTCCATCCTCCTTTTTGGATTCCAATTAGAGTTCTACTAAGAATCCAACTTTGACTGGTCTTAGGCACCCTCTAAGGAGGAATCCAGGGGTCTCTATTCCCAACCAATCAGATTTAGATCTGATTTCACAAAGGGTTGTGATTGGTTGGGAAGGAAGAGGAGTTGGATCACAAGCTTAGTCTATAAATAAGACCCTGCGCCCAACTCAAAGTGCAATTCAATTCCCATGCCCCAAGGCTGCCTCTCCCCTCCTTCCTCCATGCCAAACCCACCTTCTCCCCTCTCCTCTCCACGTCCAAAAGGAGTTTTGGACTTAGGTTGGTGCGATTCCAGATCAAGAGAAAGGCGATCAAAAGCAAGAAGGCTGCACTGCTGCAAAGGACGACTGCTGATCTTCAAAAGGAGTTTTGAAGATCCTCCAGATCAGATCCAGATCTAATTTTTGGAGGTGTGATAGAGAAGAAGAGGATCTCCAGATCCAACCCGAGTGGATACCGGTAGAGGCCAGGCGCTTGCGTGGCTAAGATCCAGAACCTTCCGCTGCTATCAGGATCATCTACAGGGTAATAGGATTACCCAAATCAGGTAAATTAAATTTGATTTAATTTATCTTATTTTATTTTATTTATTAAAATAATAAGAATCAGATCTAAAACATATCAAGATCTGATTGAGATCAAGAGAAAAATTTTTGAAATATATCTCTTGATCTGATCAGATCTGGACGAACCTGGACCGGGAAATCAGGATTTCCCTTCAACTGGTATCAGAGCCATGGTTCTAAATTATTTAGATCTGATTTTAATTTTATTTTAATTAGAAAATAAAGTGATTTCAGATGTCACATGAGATGTGATCAGATCTGAAATCAGAAAAAATTAAAATTAAATGATTTGGATCTAAGATTATGAAGATATGCATGACTAGTTCTAGAATAGAATAGTTCTATAGAATAGTTTTGCATGTCTTTGATTTAATCTGATTAAATCATATTTTAGATCTTCTTATTTACTATTTTTTGATATTATAAGTGTTATAATAACATCTGAAAAACAGCAAATAAAAATTATTTAATTTTAAATATCATATGAGATATGATTGATGCATGTCTAGACTAGTTGTAGAATAGTTCTACATAATTATCTAGATTAGAATTTATTTTGATTAGATCAATTTAAATCTAATTTTTTAGATTATTATGAGATAATTTAGATCTGAAAAATATGCATGATTTGATACATGAGATGTATGCAAAATATGCCATTGATTAGATCTAAATTTGTATATGAGATATATGATATAGATCTAAAACTGTTTTGTAGTATTGCATGTTCCTGATTAAGGCGTTCCTCTTGGCCGTCCGGTCATAAGAACGAAGAAGGGTTTAAAGGCCCTCTCTTCCCATTCGATGGGGTGTTCTTATGATGTGTAGGGGTGCTGCGTGTTCGTCCTTAATCAGAAACCCAAAACTTACTTTCTGCAAAACCCTAGATCCTGAAACCCTAGGATTTATTGTGCATATTTTGTTTATGAACCCTACTTAATTAAGAATTAAGTTTATGGAAATATTAATTAGGTCTAAAATTGAGAATTTCAGATCTAAGACATATTCATAATACTGGGTTCGGGCTTGGGTAGCTCAATTAGGTCTAAGCGGTTGATCAAACCGAATCAAGAGTTGGTTAGATGGGATCAACAATGCTTAAATTGACCAGCCTAATAGGATTAAGTCTGGGTCAAGATCGAGTCACGATCAAGCAAGACCTAATTAGGCTCAGAGGTTAGAGTCTGGATTGTAGGCTAACCCAATTGGTTCTGACTCAACAATTTGGTGTCTAAGGTAAGTTTGGCACAGACGACCGACTGGTTTTTAATTGGAAGCTACTCGACCTGAATGCATTCTTGTACGAGTTAATGGCATATTCCTTCCACCGGTCTCACTTACCTGGCCATATCTGTTGACACAGTTCTGATCTGAGGTGGTCAATAATCCGAGCTAACCCATGCCACTAGGTTAGTCATAATTGTTATGACTAAGCCAAGTCTAGTTTAATGAGACCTGAATCAATTCTCCCTAAGAAAAGATTAAGTCTGAGGTCTTCCACCATTGTAGATGTGCGGGCCCTTCCCGGGGTTGATTGTTCTCGGCTGGATACAGTGGCTCAGTTGCACCGGAAAGATGCAACCATGTCTATTAGGCATTGGATGCTATGGGCTGGAGGATGAGTTGGGCTCAATATTTTGGATACGGTGAGAGACTCAATTAGGAACCCAGTCTATGCAAATGGTGGGTCTGACTTAACTAAGGAGTGGATCAATATTCCGGATACGGTGAGATTCATGAATTAGAGACCAAGTTTGGGTGCACCATGATTAGAGAATCATTGAACAAGAGTTGTTCACTCATTGGCTAACCCATCACCAATAACTGTTAGGTGAGGTGATGAGTCAGTTGGTGAGACCGCACCACCCACTAGAAATCATTAATCATGGAGATTTTCGCATCTCTACAGAGGGAGTGTAGGGATCCGAGAAAATAGTGGGAGCTAATTTGTTTAAAAATAAAATCCCTAAATAAATTGGTCAAGTCAAAATTACAGTATCTAACTAGAATCTTTGACTCTCTACAGAAAAATGTCTGCGTCCAACCCATTGGCACGTATCCTAGACACACATAGACTGACTGGACCCAATTATAAAGATTGGCTCAGGAACTACAAAATTATTTTGGGTTCAGAGAAGTTAACACATGTTTTGGACCAGGACCCTCCCACCTTACCAGCTCGTCCATCCACTGAACAGAGAGCGTCTCTGGAAAAATGGATTGACGAAGATAATAAGGCCAGATACTACATGTTGGGCTCGATGTCTGATGAGCTCCAGCGCCAACATGAAGATATCGGGACTGCTCGCCAAATGTTGGCTCACCTGCAGGAGATGTTTGGTGAACAGAGTCGCGCAGCCAAATATCAAGTCACGAAATGACTTTTTAAGGCTAAGATGCGTGATAGGCAGTCAGTCCAAGATCACTGTCTGACAATGATCAAGGACATGGAAGAGCTTGAGAAGCTCAGTATGAAGTTGGACTTGGACCTGCAGAATGATATTATTCTGCAATCCTTGACTGATGCATATGGGCAATTCATCATGAATTACCACATGCATAAACTTCAAAATTCCTTGGCCGAGTTAATGAATATGCTGGTTACCGCTGAGCTTTCTATGAAAGGTTCTAAAGGCTCAGTTCTTGCTATGGAATGGACTTCTTCCAAAAGAAAGTCTTCTGGAAAGAAAAAGAAGTCTATGAAAAGCAAAAGGTGGAAGGATCAAAGAAGAAGAAGGCAGAGCCGAAGAAAAAGGCCGATGGCAAAGGAAAGTATTTTCATTACAACAGCGACGGCCATTGGAAGCGGAACTGCCCTACTTACCTGGCCACCCTGAAGAACAAGAAGGAAGGTCCTTCTGGAGGTATGCTCGTTATTGAGTCTAACCTTATGGTTTCTTCTGCATCCAGTTGGGTGCTTGACTCTGGTTCTAGTGCTCATCTGTGCACTTTTATGCAGGGTCTTGAGGATAGCAGGAGGCTGAGGGATGGAGGCATGATCCTACGTGTTGGTAATGGAGCAAGAGTTGCTGCAGTAGCCGTGGGAACATACCCTCTTCGATTACCATCTGGTTTAGACTTAGTTTTAAAAGACTGTTATTATGTGCCTGCAGCTAGCAGGAATTTGATTTCTGTTTCATGCTTAGCACAAGAAGGCTTATGTGATTACCTTCTTTAAGGACCATTGTAACATTCTTTATGAAAGAAATAAAATTGCAAATGGTTTTCCTTATTAATGGTCTTTATCAGCTTACATATTGATGTACCTATTCTTTAACTATCGAGCAAAACGTGAATGCCAAACGACCTAGGGATAGTCCAAATGATAGATATCTATGGCACCTAAGATTAGGTCATATAGCAGAAGATAGGATTAACAAATTGGAGAAAAATGGGCTATTGAGTCCATTGACTTTCGAGTCATATCCAACTTGTGAATCTTGTCTTCAAGGCAAAATGACTAAACTCCCTTTTGTAGGACATGGGGAGAAGGGCCACAGATCTCCTTGCCCTAGTACATACTGATGTGTGCGGCCCATTTGATGTGCCGGCTAGAGGCAATTTTGTCTACTTCATTACCTTTACCGATGATCTGTCTAGGTATGGGTATGTGTATCTTATGAGACACAAGTCTGAAGCTTTTGAAAAGTTCAAAGAATTCAGACATGAAGTAGAAAAACAAACTGAAAAACCCATTAAGGTTCTTCGATCAGATCGAGGAGGTGAATACCTTAGCCGGGAATTCCTAGACTATCTCAAGGAAAAATGGCATAGTCTCTCAATGGACTCCACCAGGAACACCTCAACTCAACGGGGTTTCAGAATGGAGAAATCGGACTCTATTGGATATGGTTCGATCCATGATGAGCTTCACAGACCTTCCCTGATTTTCTTTGGGGACATTCATTGTTAACTTCAATTTATCTACTGAATAGGGTTCCCTCTAAAACCGTTCCTACCACACCGTATGAGATATGGCATGGTAAGAAACCAAGTCTGAGTCATCTCAGAATTTGGGGTTGTCCGGCTCATGTCAAAAGACAACAAGCGGACAAGTTAGAGTTTAGGTCCTTTAGAGCTCGATTCATAGGATATCCTAAAGAGTCATTAGGATACTATTTCTACATTCCAGAAGACCACAATGTGATTGTGAGTCGACATGCCATCTTTCTTGAAAAATAGTTTATTCAAGATAGCGGCATTGGAAAGCAGATTAAGCTTGATGAGAAAGTCTCACAAGTAGCAACGAGCTAAGGACCAATTGGAACCAAATCAGGTTGAGCCAATAAGAACACTACCTCCTCCACCTCGTAGATCGAAAAGAGTTTTCCCATCCCCCTGAAAGATACTTAGGTATTATTTCAGAGGAAGTAGAGAAAATGTTCCTCATAGGTAATGGTGCTCATGGTGATGATCCCAAAACCTACAACGAGGCGATATCAGATATCGACTCCGAGAAATGGCTTAGAGGCAATGCAAGTCAGAAATTGACTCGATGCACTCAAACCAAGTCTGGACCTTGGTAGATCCACCAGAAGGTATAGTACCTATTGGGTGTAAATGGATCTTCAAGAGAAAGATTGGTGCAGATGGGAATGTGGAGACATTCAAGGCTAGACTAGTGGCAAAAGGTTATAGTCAACGTGCGAAGGCATTGACTATCAGGATACCTTTTCCCCAGTAGCTATGCTAAAATCCATCCGCACATTGCTTGCTGTTGCAGCCTATTTCGATTATGAAATATGGCAAATGGACGTGAAAACGGCATTCTTGAATGGATATCTTGAGGAAGATATCTATATGGAACAGCCGCTAGGTTTCACATCCAGTGATACTGATCACAAGGTTTGCAAGCTGCAAAGGTCCATATATGGACTTAAGCAAGCATCTCGGAGCTGGAACACTCGTTTCAATGATGTGATCAAAATATTTGGTTTCATCAAAAATGAAGAGGAACCATGTGTTTTCAAAAGGGTCAGTGGGAGCGCTGTTGTCTTCCTCGTATTGTACGTGGATGACATCCTCCTTATTGGGAATGATATTCCCATGTTGACATCAGTCAAATTATGGTTGTCCAAGGAATTCTCCATGAAAGACCTAGGTGAAGCATCCTTTATTCTAGGAATTAAGGTCTATAGGGATAGACCGAATAGGATGCTAGGACTTTCACAGAAGATGTACATAGAGGAAGTACTAAAGAGGTTTAGTATGGAAAACTCTAAGAGGGGATTAATACCCTTCAGACATGGTATTCATCTTTCCAAGAAGATGTGCCCTAGCACACCTGAGGAAATAGAACGCATGAGCAAGATCCCTTATGCTTCTGCAATAGGGAGCCTCATGTATGCCATGCTATGTACACGACCTGATATAGCCCATGCTGTGAGTGTCACAAGCAGATATCAGTCAAATCCAGGTGAAGAACACTGGACTTCTGTGAAATGTATCCTTAAGTACTTGAGAAGAACTAAGGATATGATGTTGGTCTTTGGTAATGGAGAACTCCAAGTTCAGGGATACACAGACTCGGATTTCATGTCCGATATAGATGATCGAAAGTCGACATCTGGGAGTCTGTTTGTGTGCAATGGTGGAGCTGTCAGCTGGAAGAGTTTCCAAGCAAACGTGATAGCAGATTCCACCATGGAAGCAGAATATATCGCTGCATCAGAGGCTGCGAAAGGAAGCATTCTGGTACAAGAAGTTTGCTGCAGAAATTGGAGTAATGCCATCAGATGCCATTCCTCTATACTGCGACAACAATGGCGCCATAGCCCTTGCTAAGGAGCCGAGGTCTCACCAGAAAATCCAAGCACATTGAGCGGCGATACCACCTCATCCGCGATTACCTCGAGAAGGGTTACGTCGAGGTCAAGAGAGTCGAACTCCGCAGATAATGTGGCAGACCCACTTACAAAGCCGTTGGGCCAGCAGAAGATCGAAGCCCACCTTGAGAAGATGGGACTTAGACTTGTAGCCAATTGGCTTTAGGACAAGTGGGAGATTGTTAGATATATGTGCCCTAGAAGCCAGAATTGGCTGACACTTGTAATACACTTCTAGGGGCAAAATTATAATTTTGACTATAAATCAATAAAATGGGTTATTTTCTATCACATATGTGTATTTAGTGTCTGTGATACATCCTTTGAGTTAATGGTAATGATAATTCATATTTTCAAGAGTTGAAAATTTAAGACATGAATAATCATTATTAACTCATAAAATGCTCCCGACCATAGGATCATCACGAGGATGGTGATTGATCCGGAAGGTTGGTGTACAATCGCTTCTCTTTAGTAGATGAGTCTTGAGTCTACGGTGTGGAGACACCGGAGCGAGAGTACAGGTACTCGTTAGAGAACGAGGGCACTGAGCGTGACCACCTCGAGTAGTCATTAGGAAGTCTACCTTCTCGTCAATGACTGACTCGATGCTGCAGTAGTGTGTCTGGTTCTTTGACCTGAGATGCATCGGCAGTTCACCTTGAGGGTGTTATAGTTTGACTACACCATTACTCGGTCTCCTAGCCATATGGAACCCTGAGGTGTATGTTGGCTATAGCATGTTCATTGTAGGAACTGGATTGCATCAAGATGGAATCTATCTACCTCGGTGGTAGAGGAGCAGCCCTATGATGATCATGAGAATCAAGTCCAGAAGCCCATGGCCATGGCAGAGTGAAATAATAGAAAGAGTTTCTATTTAGATTTTCACATTGGACTCGAATCGAATGATTACATCATATGACAGAGACTAGGGTTTGACGAGTTCACCTTAACCCTAATCTGATCGGGGCTCAAGATAGAAGAACTTAATCACACAGGTAGCTGCACCAAGAGGTTCGCATTCAGCTCTGATGGGTTGCCACCATATACTGCTAGGTGTCACTGGTGGATTTTGGGAGCAATTAGAATGATTTAGATGATCGATCATTCTAGCTGTTCGAATCAGAAGAGTTCTGATCCATCGAAAGGAGTTTCGATGATGTCGATGATAGAGATCATGACATATCCCATTACCATACAGAACTGAACCTAACTGGGTCACACAAACAAGGGTTTGAATCTGGTGATCATCAATTGAACTGATCTAGTTCAATTGATCTGAATGAGATTCAATTAGGTTCAAGGAAATCGTGCTAGCACTTACAGTTTCTAAATATGGTTCGAGTATATTTGTTAATAAAACACCATATAAAATATGGATAGGGCATAAGCCAATGTTTCAACACCTTAGGGTTTGAGGGTGTCTGACCTACATCAACATTTGATGACAGACAAGTTTGGACCTAGGTCTGATAAGTATAGTTTTATAGATTACCCAAAAAAAATTCAAAGGATACTACTTCTAACTTTACTAATGAGCAAAAAGTATTTATCAGCTTAAAGCAGTCTTTTTAGAAAAAAGATTTCTTGTGAAGGAACTATGCCTCCAAGATCGAACTTGATGAAGTATGAATAGGTGGACGAATAGACATAAGTTGTTGAACCTGAGCTGGATCTGATTAGATCAGATCTAGAACCCATTATAGAAGCATCCTTAAGGGATCTAGTAGAGTACATGTCAACGAATAGATACTATAATTTTCTGGTCTGGGAATGGGTATTCTATCAAATTTGATGAGAACGATCAAGATCCAATCACTTCATATGGATGCAATGTAGAGATCCGACTCTGAGAAATGGCTTGAGGCCATGAATCCGAGATGGAATCCATGAAGGTCAATTTTGTATGGACATTGGTTTGACCTACTCGAAGGGGTAAAATCCATAGGTGTAAGTGGGTCTTCAAAAGAAAAAGAGGTGCAGATGAAAAGATGGAATCTATAAAGCCCGTCTGATTGTCAAGGGATATCGTCACGTTATGGTATTGAACTATGATGAGACCTTCTCTCCTATGGCAATGCTCAAATACATTCGAATAATGCTTGCCATAGCTGTCCATCTGGACTATGAAATCTGATAGATGGATGTGAAAATAGCTTTTCTGAATGGAGAGCTAGATAAAGAGTATTATGTGATACAATCTGAAGATTTCACGTTCATAAATGAGTCTAAGGTGTGATAAACTTCAGCGGTCCATATATGGACTAAAGCAGCATCTCGAAGTTGGAAACATATAAATTGTAGAATAATCAAAAACATATGGCTTCGTTCAAGAACGAAGAGGAGCCCTGCATATACAAATGGGAACTATGGTCCAGCAATAGTATTTTTAGTATTGTATGTGGATGATATTCTCTTAATCAAAAAATGATGTCCCCTGCATTATAAGGAATAAAGATCTAGCTGTCATCATAGTTCTCCATGAAAGATTTGGGAGAAGCTTCCTACATTCTAGGGATGCAAGATCTATAGAAATAGATCTAAAAGGTTCTTGGATTGTCTAGTCCACGTATATGATACTGTGCTGAAATGATTCAGCATTGAAAAATTTTAAGAAAGGCTATCTACCGATAGGCCATGGAAATTTTTCTTTCAAAGAGGATTGTCCGACAACAACCTCTAGATAGAGAGCATATGAATAGAATATCATATGCTTCAACAGTGGTATCTATAATATACGCCATGACAGGTACACGAATCAAATGTGGCATACTCACTAGGTGCAGTGAGTAGATACTAATCTAATCAAGAGAGAATTACTAGAAAGTTGGTTAAAATCATTCTGAAGTATTTAAGAAATACTAAGAATCAGTGCTTGTATATGGTGAATGACTTAAAATTGATGGGGTTTATAGACTTCAGTTTTCAGTCCGATCATGATGATAGTAAGAATGTGTCGGGATACATATTTATCTTTAATGGTGGAGCCGTCTGCTGGAATTATTTCAAGCAGCACGCTTATTGTCGATTCAGTTTGTGAGGTGGAGTATGTCACTGCATCAGATGCTGCCAAAGAAGCAGTATGGCTAAGAAAATCATCATCGAGCTCGGAGTAGCATTCTTCCTTGATGGTGCAGTTTTTGCTCTATTGCGATAGCTCTGGAGCCATTGCTCAGGTGAAAGAATCAAAAGCATGGACAACGGATGAAGCATATACTGTGCTGCTGACCATCTTGTACAAGAGATTATGGATTGAGGTGGCGTCGACCTTTCAAAAGATCGATGGAAGGAAGACTGGCCGACCCATTCACTAAGCTGTTGGCGAATGAAGGAGTTTGACGAATTTAAGTCCAAGATAGGTATTAATAATGCACCGATTGGCTTTAGTTCCAAGTGAAAGATTATTAAGAATAGTTTCCAAAGCTAATCGTCAGTCTGTTGATAGTTGGACCATATATTTATAATTATAATATGAATTATAAATTAATAAAAATTATTTTGACATTTTTCATCAATAAATTCTGTTGTCTTTTAATGAACTTCTGTATTGTGATGAATTTCTTAGGACTATCTAGATTCGAACAAAGGAGGATTTATCATTTAGTCTTTAAATAGTTCATGATCAAATATATGTTGTTACTTGAGGACGATAATATTTATCAAGTATAGGTCGTTGTGTGCCATATAGATTGGTTTGTCCTCATAACAAGAAGTATTGAGATACTGATATGGCATGCAAATGAGATGTATGGGTACATCTGCACTGAACGTGATCAACTTCGAAGCTTTTTTTTTCGTGTCAAGATTAGCTTCGATGGAATATGGATATAAATGTCCTCCGACCTAAGATCACCACGGTGACTTCCAACCACCCACTACGTTTTGGTGTCGAACTATCTAAATTTTTAATTCAGTGATGAAAATTTTTTTTAGCATAGTCAAGTATTGTGGAGTCGATGCGTGTATCAAGATAGAATTGATCACTCCTGATTTTAGGAGCTATGTTCAATTATGTTTCAATTTAGCAAAACCTTGGTCAGGGTAGTCTTAATGAGGAGTCATTGGACTAATTGCTTGAGATACGACATGGATGTATATTTTTAGGATTTGATAGTCTAATCCTGAGTCATCTATTACACAGATGTCATAGGGATGAATTATACGGTAACCATATTTGCATAGGTTCTTAATGTTGCGATTGCATTATTCGATCTATCCAAACGTCGAGTACCATTTCTAGATGGTCACTTTGATTAGTATAAAAATTAATTGTTATGCTTCGCTTGGTTTGGATCTATGGGGTCACACACATTAGGAGTTTTCTACCTGATGTGATGGCTGATCAAGAGTTCCATTGGTCTGAGACTCTATGGTCAACAGTCCTACTAGACTGAAACTCTGAGTTCGACTTATCTGGGACTCTTCTGATCAAGGGTCCATTGGTCTGAAACTCTATGGTCAAAGAGTTTCACTAGACTAGGACTCTAACTATGAGTAAGAGTTTCTACTGGACTGAGACTCTGTAGTCCCTACTTATCTGGGAACTCTTCTAATCATGAAGTCCTAATAATCTAGGACACTGATGGTCAACGAATCCACTGGACTGAAACTCTATGATCAAGAGTCCTACTGGATTGGACTCTAAGTTCTATTCACTCCTTAGGACTCTCTCGTCAAGGAGTTTTCACTAGTCTAGGACTATAATGTTCATGAGTTCGATTCGTGTGTGGGAACAACTAGGTTCAGAGGTCCCATTGATTTTAGGATCCTTCAAGAGTTTCATGTTATAGGACTCTATTGCCCCAGTACCATATTGAATTTGGACTCAGATATTTTTTGGAGGATTAATTAAGCAATTTGATTACTGATTAAGCTCAATTTGATTGAGCGATGAAGGAGATTCGATCAACGTCTGATTGAATTTGATTGCGTTGGATTTGATCCGATTAGATCATGAAGATGATCTATCATTATAAAAAGTTTTGATCCCTGATTTGTCAGGATGCTAGATCTAATTAATTTCTATTTAAATTAGAATTTTATTGGAATTTAGACCCTAAGCCTAATTTGGGTTGGGTTAACCTAGGTTTAATTGAATCTAAATTAATTAATTTGTTGAAATCATTGGGACGCAACAGTCAAAATGAGTTTGAACATTCAATTCTCCTATGTGCCCATCATTTTGACTTTTCCACTCTGCTTCGCCATGGCCCTCGCCCCTATTGTTTGTCGAATATTTTTTTGAAGAAATAAAAATGTTTCATGCAGAAGGAAGAGTCTTATGCATGTTAAACACAAAGGAAGGGGGTTGTTGGATAAAGATAAGAGGCTCAATTTGATTTTTTGAAATCAAGTGAGTGGTTCCAAACTCTCAACCAGCTTCGACCCTTTATCATTTTTTGCCATGCTGTTTTTCTCCATGGTATTCATGTCAATAAATTATACAGAATTTTTATGTGTGTAAGGCAGAGCGAGTTAGCATTAATGTGGTGAAAAATTTTAGAGTGTTTTGGTGCATTAATTCTAGTAAAAGAAATCTTGGAGTTGGACAGGTGAATAGGATCCTGTAGTATTTTTTTTTTTTTTTTAATGCCTCTCTTCTCTTATGATTTTTCCCTCTAAGAGATATCACTATTTTTAGATATGATCTAAAATAGGTACTATTAGATTCTAAAAGTTTTCTCTTTTAAATAAAAACTTTCATTTTCATGATAAAAACTCTACAATAGGGACCGGGTGTGATAGGATTTTTAGTGTGTTAGGATTTTAAAGTGAGTGGAAATCCCTAGATTTGGAAAAATCTGGGTGGGATGAAGAGATCGAGTGCTGTGAGTATCGGATCACCATCAAATTTGAAATACATTCTTTATTATCCTCTAATATTTATCGTCTCTAATTTGAAATAAGAAAAGCATGTAAAAGATGAAAGAACATTTTTATTGCTCAATTAAAGAGAAATATGATTCAAAATCTACAAACTCTCATGTTTGGCAAGACCTTCCTTACTCCCCTGGATACCGAGACCTCAGCCATATATGATCAATAATCTGCTAGTCTTTGGCATATTTGAAATCTCCTAGATAAAAAGAAAATAAAAAGAAAACAAGAAAAGAAGAAAGGAAAACAGAGAGAAGAGGTTAAGAGAAGAAAGAGAAGAGAAGGGACAAGAAAAAGAGAGGAAAAAGGAGGGTTTTTCCCCTAACGAGGGGCTCTTTATTGGTTGATTTGCCCCATTAAGGAAGCTCTCTCTGGCTTTTTGACTGTGAAGAGGGATTAAATAAGGAAGAAACAGGTTTTTAGAGTCATTTTTCGATGTCAAAATCAAGTCTGGGTCGAAATTTAAACTCCCTAAAGCTTCCTGATCGTCGATCTAATGAATCAATACGAATGCAAATCACTTAAAAATCCAATCACATAACCTCGACCAATCGTTGGGATTTAATTTTTGGGCCATCGATCGAAGTAGATGGAGGAATCTCGGCTGGTTGGTCACGTCCAGGATGCCTTTAAAGAAATCCTTATACACCTAGATTTGATGACAGCCATTGGATTTCGATCGTTGCGATGTGTAGCCAATCGAATTGCATCAAATATAGCCTGCCCATCCATAGACCCACGCATAGATCGGTACTTACCGAAGACCACAGACAAATCACCATGCACCATTTCAGCAAAAAGAACAAATGCCCTCATACGCCGCCGATGAAAATGAGGTTTAGATCCTTTAAGGGTTCAGGTCACCACGTGTCGTGACCGATTTGGGCATGCGCCTACTGAGCTAGCCGGTCTTGCTCTATTTTTCCATGGAACGGTCGTTGGTTTCACCATAGCAATCGATTATTTTTTAATATTTTTTTTTTAACTTCCTAGGCTTCATACTTTTTCTTTTAGCTCTGATTTTGAGTAAAATTTATTGGCGTTGGCAAATTCCCCATAAAATTGAGCTTCTTCATATTGATAAACTTCCTTTCCTATAAAATATAAATAAAAGTTATTAATTTCTTTAGATAAATATTAAATATGAATATATTTTTAATTCTTTTACTAGTATTTTATATTATCAACAGGTTTCATGATAATGGGCAATTTCTCTCCTTATGGCAAGCAAGAATAAGGATTATTCTCATCCAATAAGAATTGATTGATTCTCTCATAATCTGAGGAGATTCGGCTTATCACTGAAGGCAATAGGATTAGAAGCCGTCTCCAGATGCGATAAGTGAGCATGATCCTGCTTGTATCTAAGAATGATATGATGATCCATGTACTTGGCAAGATTTTTTTGATAGTAAATGTGAATGAAGCTTGAAGAGTTGTAACCTGGCAAATCGCTCACCCAGCATGCTATTCCTTTGGAGGCAATTTTATCAGTTAACAGATGGACAATAGGTCGAGTGTGCAAAGAGCATCTACCAACTTCAAGAAGATCCTCACCGAACCTTCTCAGCATTGGCAACAAAAGTTTGAGAAGAAGATCAGGATGTTTGGTCTCGCTAGCCTCACTTCCTCGATCGTATGAATCTTGGTGACTGCTCTTTCTTTTAGTAGAGAAGAAGCAGCATTTCCAGATGGATGAGGTCACTATGGCAATTCTCCAAAAATGAGTTCTTAGAAAAAAAATAATAGTTTCCGAGCTTAGATAACGGTAGCTTGCTTTAGAAGTTTTCTCAGAGAACGGTGACAAAAGACAAAGCAATAAGAGATCATGAGGTGGATGATCCGGTCCAGGATGAGGGGACTAGAGCAGATCAGGTGCTACTAGTATGATGAGTTTGGAGCATTGTAATCAAAAGTTGTCCATAACTCAAAAGATCGAATGCAAGCTACTATGGTAATGGCTGTAGCAATACAGAAAGTAGTGACGATGTCTTTCTGATAAACTGATGGGTATCTTACTTTTTTTTCTCAATACATTTATGAATTCTACTTATTCTTCATCATGTATGTTACAGAGAAGAGCTGTTTGAGTCCCTGGAGACCAGTGAAGGGCATTGTGTTCACCTGAATGGATTAAGGCTATGAGATCAAGGACAGCGGAACAGTCAGCATGAAGCTCCATGATGGGATAAGTGAAGAAGTTGGGAGAGGTTTGGATACATATCTAACTTTAAGAAGATCTAATCTCACTAAGAAAATTGAATTCAAAACCGACTTCAGTGAAAAGTTGATGAAGAAATCCTAAAGATCATCATGTAAGTAGGGTGGTGATTAGAAGAAGAAGTATGGAAAACACTACTCATAGCATTGAGCCCAATGCAAGGGAGTTCAGGAGGGAGTGAACGGGCACGAGAATAGAAGACTCGAAAGAATAACATGTGACATCGCAAAGTGAAAGTTTCTATTAACTGTAAGGGACCATCCCGAGCAGGTCTCAAAGTTAGAAAGATCATAGCCATTGATGAAGTGGGATCGAGTAGGCTTAGCTCGATTTTTTACATTTGCCCATCCATGAATAGCGACGAATTGCCAACAGGGCATGAGGTGTGGAGATGAGTTCTCAAAAAGATAGAGATCGAATATAGAGTTGAGGTCAAGATTGTTGAAGAACTATATTAAATTCTCCCATAATAAGCCTACAGCGAGTCAAGATGATAAAATAGAGTCAAACCGAGCCCCAACAACATCCCAAAAAAGAGTCTAATGGAGGAGATGAATATGAGAAGCAATGCTAGGAGTAGGTGGTATGTGCCATAATGCTATCGGAGAGGGCCCAATAGGCTCAATGCAGGCGGGCAGGTTAATGGCCAGGTGCAACAAACAATGGGCCAGCCACGAGTGCGAACGAGCTATGCGGTTAGTGGGCCTGGGCCCAGTGCTTATCAGGCCTTAGTGCACAAGAGCATACATGTGGGCAGGTCGTGAGCTTGGCTCGTGGTAGCTCACGTGGTCCACGCGCGAGGCATGGACTCGTCGGGCATTTTCCCTTTGGTTTCCTTTGCGTTCACCATGAACCGAGGGTGTTTCCTGCCCCTTTTCTCATGGTCTTTGGGGTTTTTCTATGAACCACTTTGTCACGATCAAGTGGACCGTGGTTACTCGTGATGTGATCAAGCAAATGAGGGCTTAACGGCAGTGATCAAGGCTTCTCCTACTAATATTGGGATTGGATTTTAGGGCTATTTGAAGACCTAAATGAGGCCGTAGGTTTCTGTAGGTCAAAAAGAAGTCATGGTGGCCAAGAGCAGCAGGGTTTCCTGTGGCTATGTGGGTTAGTAGACGAACTGAATGATGGTCCTAGAGGGAGGCCAATAGACAACGAGAGTAGAAGCTTCCCCAGCAAAAGAGCTAGGGTCATTTTCAGGAGGTCCTCCAAGAGAGAGCTTTGTTTAGAATAGCTTTTGATTGAGAGAATTTATACGAGTGTTGAGAGTGGAATAATTTTCTCTTGTATTTATTTCTTTCTCATTGTGAAGCTTTGTCATGCCAGCCTTTAGACTGATCCACGTACTTATTTATTTTTTATTTTTATTTTTTTTTCTTTCTTGCATGTCATAGTATCTAGTACGAGATCCCAACTTATATATCTATATAAAAGGATCAAGCCCAAAGCTCAAACAAAACTCTCAAATGGTTAACCATACGTCCATCCCAAGTTCATTGTACACCCATGTCGCTATCACTCACCTCTCAGACTTAATCCTAACAAATATGGATTAACGCCCCTTAAGACCACTGCTAACCAAGGCCTAAGGTCACCTTAGGATCAAACCATCCTAGAACCAAAACAACAATCCATACACGCTTCTATTCGACCTAGAAACTAACTAATCAAAGATAAAAAATAAGGTAACAGAGGAGGACTCATGGTGCTAAATGAGCCATAACATCAGAAATAAGTTCAGCTTCGTGTACTCCACTCAATGTTTGGTTCAGCAAACTTATGGATAGGCTCACAGACCTAAGGTATAGTGATAAGCCAATTGGTCCGAGGTTCTAGCCTGAGAAATCGCATAATTCACCCTAATCCAAGGTATGTAATAGTACATCGGATCTTCTTTATCTTCCCCCTTTTTTTTTTTATGATCTTCGATTTGTCGCTCCTTGACCCCTTGGCCCTCTTCTCTTGTGTTTCCCAAGGCTTAGGAATGCCACACTAAGCTCACATAGAAAACACACAAATATCAAGTCCTATTTTGATGCATGCAAAATTTTAGCATATTTGCAAAGAAGGGCTTTAGCAGTCCCTATAATTCCATTACAAAAACTTCATTTAGATAGATTTGGTGTAAATTAGGAAATCTATGTATACTGGATGACTCGTGTGCACATCCAGACCTAAGATCCACATTTGAAATTGGTCAAAACTTAACAATCGTTTAAAGTAAATGCAACTGATTGACAGTCAGTCTCATAGCTGCTGACTCTACTTGATCTTAGCAAACACTTGCTCACTTGTTTCTCCCTCTTCATGGTTGTAAAGGACCTCAATTACTCCTTATCTATATCTACAGATTGAGACCCAAAAGGTTCCACCTTAATTTTTCAAATTTAAACACTCATTTTATTCTAGGATTTGAAGCCTCAGTTATTAAAAAAAAACCCCACAAACGAACTTAGTCACAGTCAACCTAGAAAGTCACCTTAGCTTGAATCTCGAGGAGGAGAATCACTGGCAGTTTTCTTGGGCTTGTATTGAAGTTAGGGTTTGCTATCCACTGCTAAGGCAACCTTTAGGTCAGGTTTTAGCATCGGATGGGGCAACAAACTCTGGTTGGCTCTCCATCCCAGGGGCCAAAGATCACATCCTTGGCATCAACTGGTTGAAATCCATAAAACTCCAATTATTACCCAATCTGGCAGCAAGCAAATAGATGTATAGTAAGGTCCTCATAAATAATTGCTATCATAAATAGGCATCCTTAACCGCTAATCTTGCCACCAAGGCTAGACAGGTTTAGATAGATCAAGTAACACACACACCCACAACAAAAAGCAAAACCCATCCTGGGAAGGAAGAAAGAATCCACTACTCAAGAAAGCGGAACCACTGGCCTATGCAGGCTATCTTGCTTCTTTTTCATGATCCCAGAATTCCAGAGGTAATTCAGGGAGTTCATCCAGATCTTAGGTTTAGAGATTGCATCACGGCCAGATCGAAAACTCGGCATCCAAGGTTCTAAGCTAAGATTTTGGCACCGCTAGGGACCAAGATCCTTGAATCAGAAACTAAGGTCTAGTCTAGCTAAAGAGCACATAAATTCAGAGAACCTTTAGTAATGTAGAGACTTGAAATCCCTTCACTCTCCACCTGATTCATATTTTCTTTTCAATAAATCTAGGAGAAACCCCTACTAGGAACTTACCGATCAGCAATGTCAACCAGCGATCAACTAAAGCTCAATATCACCTCCATGAAGATGATGATACTGGAATCTCCTTTCAACTAGCCACCTTGACTCTATTGTTTGGCTATTCTCCCTTGATGTTTTAACTAAATCCTCTAAAATTATTAGATCCTTAAAAATGAAATAGTTATATAGATAACTAAATCATAGCCTCCCATTAAGTTGAGTGATATTGGGTTCATTAGTATAATGATCATTGGAGACCCAAAGGCTTGGTGATTATTGACTAATGAAATTATCATTCATAAAATGATAATCTGGTTAAGTCTTTCTGATGGTGATTAGGTTGGTCGACCAAAGTTGGGCCTGATCATTTATTGGTTAGATAAGACCAAATATGGTCATGTTAATGATTGGACCTAACCGAACCTTATTCAGTGGAGGCCAAAGCCTATTGATTAGGTCTATGGGATAAAATCAATATTACTAAAAGTTATTTAGAGAAATAATTGATTTTGAATCTATCCATAGGTGCACATGGGTTGACCAACCAAAGTTGGGCTCATATGTAGTCTATGTGGATTCTAGTACCCACTAAGAAATTAGAGTAATTCCTCGAATTGAAGGTAGAGGCTACCAATTCATATAAAATAGTGAAAGAACCTTTAGACTGAAGTCCAAGTCTTTAGGATTAATAATTCATATACTAATTAGGTTTGATTTTTTTTTGTGTAGACATGGCCACTAACCTATCGCTCCAATCATTGTTAGACCATGACAAATTAATGGGACCCAACTACAATAGCTAGTATCGTAAGTTGAAAATCATCTTGGAGCATGAGCGGATCCTTTATGTGGTAACAGATCGAGCACCTAAGGAGCCAGCCCTGAATGCTAGGAAAGCGATCCGAGATATGTACTTAAAGTGGCTTAATGACTGCACCACCATTCGATGTATAATGCTGGCGGTAATGAATGATGAGTTCAGCTATAGGTTTGAAAATGCCCAGCCACAGGAGATGCTTCAAATATTGATCGATTCTTTTGGCATGCCGGATGATGTTGAAAGGCACAAAATAAGTTGTGCCATTTTCAACGCTCGGATGAGGGATGGGGCCTCAATCATCAATCATGTATTATACATGATCGAGACGATTGAGCATCTTAGCAAGTTAGGCTTTTCCCTGCACGAGTAGCTCGATAAGGATGCAATCCTTAATTCTTTGCCCAAGTCCTTCCTCTCCTTCCTAACTCATTTTAGAATGACAAAGCCTACAGTGAACTACCATGGCTTATTAGGGTTGCTGCAGAACTTTGAGAAGGATCACCAACTCCATAAGAAGATGATGAATGTAGTGGGAGGGTCTTCTTCTGGTCGTCGATCCTTTAAGAAAGAAAAGAAGAACAAGAAGAAAAAAAATAAGAAGGTGCGGCCGCACGCTGGGACGACTGCACAGGATCAGACCAAGAAGCGCAAGCCCGACTAGAGCTAGGTAGAGTGCTTCTTCTTTAAGAAGCAGGGGCATTGGAAGAGGAACTGTCCTCTGTACATTGCTTCCCTGGATCCAAACAAGCCGAGAAAGAAGTAAGTGATTGCTGGGCAAGGTAATTATATGATAACACCTTATAATTTTTTCTTATTTGATTCTACTGTCTGGGTATTAGATATTGAAAGTCCTTATCATATTTATAATTCTATGCATGGCTTGCAGGTTAGTAGGAGATTTGATCAAGGTGAGAGGTTCCTGAATGTTGGAGATGGAAGACAAGTTCCAATTCTAGCTTTAGAAATTATGAACCTTGTAATTAATTCAAATAAAGTTATTCTTAATGAATGTTATTATTGTCCAACTTTCTTATTGAATGTCATTTCTGTAGGCCTTTTGGCCATGAATAATTTTGAAATATCAATAAAAAAAAATTTGTAATGTCATTTTGAATGGTATTACAATTTTGATTGGATAATTGAATTACAGAATTTATTTACTTTCTATGTCTGTTAACGTGGTTCAATCCTCTAGTAAATGCCCTAGAATTAGTGATGTGTCTGATGTCTACCTTTGGCACTATAGCCTAGGTCATATTAACAAGAATAAAATTAATAGATTAGCTTAAAAAGAAATTCTTGATGTTAGTGATTGTGAGTCACTTCCGACCTATGAGTCCTATCTTCTTGGTAAGATGACCAAGTCACCTTTTATTGGAAAAGGTGAACGAGCCACTGAACTCTTAAGCTTAGTACATTCAAATGTATGTGGACCCATGAGCTCAAGTGCCAGAGATAGATATTTCTACTTCATAACCTTCATAGATGACCTATCGAGGTATGGGTATGTCTATTTAATGAAGTATAAATCGAAGTCATTTGAAATGTTCAAACTATTTCGAAATGAGGTAGAAAGCAAACTGGAAAGAGTACTAAAACTCTTCAGTCTGATTGATGGGGTGAGTACCTTTCCAATGAGTTTCTAACATATCTTGGAGAGAAAGGGATTCTCTCTCAATGGACCCCTCTTGGAACACTGCAACATAATAGTGTGTCTGAAATGAGAAATTGGATCCTGTTGGACATGGTTCGATCCATGATGGAATTTGCTGGTTTGCCAATCTTCCTATGGGGATATGCGCTCGAGTCAGCTTGTTACATTCTAAATATGGTTCCGAGTATATTTGTTAATAAAACACCATATAAAATATGGATAGGGCATAAGCCAATGCTTTCACACCTTAGGGTTTGAGGGTGTCTGACCTACATCAAACATTTGATGACAGACAAGTTTGGACCTAGGTCTGATAAGTATAGTTTTATAGATTACCCAAAAAAAATCAAAGGATACTACTTCTACTTTACTAATGAGCAAAAAGTATTTATCAGCCTTAAAGCAGTCTTTTTAGAAAAAGAGTTTCTTGGTGAAGGAACTAATGCCTCCAAGATCGAACTTGATGAAGTATGATAGGTGGAAGAATAGACATAAGTTGTTGAACCTGAGCTGGATCTGATTAGATCAGATCTAGAACCCATTATAGAAGCATCCTTAAGGAGATCTAGTAGAGTACCATGTCAACCGAATAGATACTATAATTTTCTGGTCTGGGATGGGGATTCTATCAAATTTGATGAGAACGATCAAGATCCAATCACTCATATGGATGCAATGTAGAGATCCGACTCTGAGAAATGGCTTGAGGCCATGAAATCCGAGATGGAATCCATGAAGGTCAATTTTGTATGGACATTGGTTGACCTACTCGAAGGGGTAAAATCCATAGGGTGTAAGTGGGTCTTCAAAAGAAAAAGAGGTGCAGATGAAAAGATGGAGATCTATAAAGCCCGTCTGATTGTCAAGGGATATCGTCAACGTTATGGTATTGACTATGATGAGACATTCTCTCCTATGGCAATGCTCAAATACATTCGAATAATGCTTGCCATAGCTGTCCATCTGGACTATGAAATCTGATAGATGGATGTGAAAATAGCTTTTCTGAATGGAGAGCTAGATAAAGAGGTATATGTGATACAATCTGAAGATTTCACGTTCATAAATGAGTCTAAGGTGTGTAAACTTCAGCGGTCCATATATGGACTAAAGCAGGCATCTCGAAGTTGGAACATATAAATTGATAGAATAATCAAAACATATGGCTTCGTTAAGAACGAAGAGGAGCCCTGCATATACAAATGGACTAATGGTCCAGCAATAGTATTTTTAGTATTGTATGTGGATGATATTCTCTTAATCAAAAATGATGTCCCTGCATTATAAGGAATAAAGATCTAGCTGTCATCATAGTTCTCCATGAAAGATTTGGGAGAAGCTTCCTACATTCTAGGGATGAAGATCTATAGAAATAGATCTAAAAGGTTGCTTGGATTGTCCTAGTCCACGTATATTGATACTGTGCTGAAATGATTCAGCATGAAAAATTTTAAGAAAGGCTATCTACCGATAGGCCATGAAATTTTTCTTTCAAAGAGGATTGTCCGACAACACCTCTAGATAGAGAGCATATGAATAGAATATCATATGCTTCAACAGTGGTATCTATAATATACGCCATGACAGGTACACGATCAAATGTGGCATACTCACTAGGTGCAGTGAGTAGATACTAATCTAATCCAAGAGAGAATTACTAGAAAGTTGTTAAAATCATTCTGAAGTATTTAAGAAATACTAAGAATCAGTGGCTTGTATATGGTGAATCGAACTTAAAATTGATGGGGTTTATAGACTTCAGTTTTCAGTCCGATCATGATGATAGTAAGAATGTGTCGGGATACATATTTATCTTTAATGGTGGAGCCGTCTGCTGGAATTATTTCAAGCAGCACGCTATTGTCGATTCAGTTTGTGAGGTGGAGTATGTCACTGCATCAGATGCTGCCAAAGAAGCAGTATGGCTAAGAAAATTCATCATCGAGCTCGGAGTAGCATTCTTCCTTGATGGTGCAGTTTTGCTCTATTGCGATAGCTCTGGAGCCATTGCTCAGGTGAAAGAATCAAAAGCATACCAACGGATGAAGCATATACTGTGCTGCTACCATCTTGTCCAAGAGATTATGGATTGAGGTGGCGTCGACCTTCAAAAGATCGATGGAAAGGAGAACCTGGCCGACCCATTCACTTAAGCTGTTGCGATGAAGGAGTTTGACGAATTTAAGTCCAAGATAGGTATTAAATACTGCACCGATTGGCTTTAGTCCAAGTGAAAGATTATTAAGAATATGTTCCAAAGCTAATCGTCAGTCTGTTGATAGTTGGACCATATATTTATAATTATATATGAATTATAAATTAATAAAAATTATTTTGACATTTTTCATCATAAATTCTGTTGTCTTTTAATGAACTTCTGTATTGTGATGAAGTTCTTAGGACTATCTAGATTCGACAAAGGAGGATTTATCATTTAGTCTTTAAATAGTTCATGATCAAATAATATGTTGTTACTTAGGACGATAATATTTATCAAGTATAGGTCGTTGTGTGCCATATAGATTGGTTGTCCTCATAACCAAGAAGTATTGAGATACTGATATGGCATGCAAGTGAGATGTATGGGTACATCTGCACTGAACGTGATCAACTTCGAAGCTTTTTTTCTGTCAAGATTAGCTTCGATGGAATATGGATATAAATGTCCCTCCGACCTAAGATCACCACGGTGACTTCCAACCAACCCACTACGTTTTGGTGTCGAACTATCTAAATTTTTAATTCAGTGATGAAAATTTTTTTAGCATAGTCAAGTACTTGTGGAGTCGATGCGTGTATCAAGATAGAATTGATCACTCCTGATTTTAGGAGCTATGTTCAATTATGTTTCAATTTAGCAAAACCTTGGTCAGGGTAGTCTTAATGAGGAGTCATTGGACTAATTGCTTTGAGATACGACATGGATGTATATTTTAGGATTGATAGTCTAATCCTGAGTCATCTATTACACAGATGTCATAGGGATGAATTATACGGTAACCATATTTGCATAGGTTCTTAATGTTGCGATTGCAATTATTCGATCTATCCAAACGTCGAGTACCATTTCTAGATGGTCACTTTGATTAGTATAAAAATTAATTGTTATGCTATCGGCTTGGTTTGGATCTATGGGGTCACACACATTAGGAGTTTCTACCTGATGTGATGGCTGATCAAGAGTTCCATTGGTCTGAGACTCTATGGTCAACAGTCCTACTAGACTGAAACTCTGAGTTCGACTTATCTGGGACTCTCTGATCAAGAGTCCCATTGGTCTGAAACTCTATGGTCAAAGAGTTTCACTAGACTAGGACTCTATGAGTAAGAGTTCTACTGGACTGAGACTCTGAGTCCTACTTATCTGGGACTCTCTAATCATGAGTCCTAATAATCTAGGACACTATGGTCAAGAGTCCCACTGGACTGAAACTCTATGATCAAGAGTCCTACTGGATTGGAACTCTAAGTTCTACTCATCTAGGACTCTCTGATCAAGAGTTTCACTAGTCTAGGACTATATGATCATGAGTTCGATTCGTTTGGGACACTAGGTTCAAGAGTCCCATTGATTTAGGATCCTTCAAGAGTTTCATGTTGATAGGACTCTATTGCCCAGTAACCATTTGATTTGGACTCAGATATTTTTTGGAGGATTAATTAGCAATTTGATTACTGATTAGCTCAATTTGATTGAGCGATGAGGATTCGATCAAGTCTGATTGAATTTGATTCGATTGGATTTGATCCGATTAGATCATGAGATGATCTAATCATTATAAAAGTTTTGATCCTGATTTGATCAGGATGTAGATCTAATTAATTTCTAATTTAATTAGAATTTTATTGGATTAGACTAAGCCTAATTTGGTTGGGTTTAACCTAGTTTAATTGAATCTAAATTAATTAATTTGGTTGAAATCAATTGGGACCAAGTCAAATGAAGTTTGAATTCAAATTCTCCTATGTGCCCATCATTTTTGACTTTTCCACTCTGCTTCCCATGCCCTCCCTTTTGTTTGTCGAATATTTTTTGAGAAATAAAAATGTTCATGCAGAAGGAGAGTCCTTATGCATGTTAAACACAAGGAAGGGGGTGTTGGATAAAGATAAGAGGCTCATTTGATTTTTGAAATCAAGTGAGTGGTTAAAACCTCTCAACCACTCGACCCTTATCATTTTTCATGCTGTTTTCTCATGGTATTCATGTCAATAAATTATAAGAATTTTTATGTGTGTAGGAGAGAGAGTTAGCATTATGTGGTAAAAATTTTAGAGTGTTTGGGCATTAATTCTAGGTAAAAAGAAATCTTGGAGTGAAGGTGAATAGGATCCTGTAGTATTTTTTTTTTTTTTTATGCCTCTCTTCTCTTATGATTTTTACCTCTAAGAATATCCTATTTTTAGATATGATCTAAATAGGTACTATAGATCTAAAAGTTCTCTTTTAATAAAAATTTATTTCATGAAAAAACTCTACATAGGGAGGGTGTGATAGGATTTTTAGTGTGTTAGGATTTTTAAGTCGAGTGAAATCCTAGATTTGGAAATCTGGGTTGGGATGAAGAGATCGAGTGCTGTGAGTATCGGATCACCATCAAATTTGAAATACATCTTTATTATCCTCTAATATTTATGTTCTAATTTGAAATAAGAAAAGCATGTAAAAGATGAAGACATTTTATTGCTCAATAAAAAGAGAAATATGATTCAAATTACAAACTCTCATGTTTGGAAGACTTTCCTTACTCCCCTGGATACGAGACCTCAGCCATATATGATCAATAATCTGCTAGTCTTTGGCATATTTGAATCTCCTAGATAAAAAGAAAATAAAAAGAAAACAAAAGAAAAGAAGAAAGGAAAAAGAGAGAAGAGGTTAAGAGAAGAGAAGAGAAGAGAAGGGACAGAAAAAGAGAGGAAAAAGGAGGGTTTTTCCCCTAAGAGGGGCTCTTTATTGGTTGATTTGCCCCATAGGAGCTCTCTCTGGCTTTTGACGTGAAGAGGGATTAAATAAAGGAAGAAACAAGGTTTTTAGAGTCATTTTCGATGTCAAAATCCAAGTCTGGGTCGAAATTAAACTCCCTAAAGCTTCCTGATCGTCGATCTATGATCAAACGAATCAAAATCACTTAAAAATCCATCACATAACCTTCGACCATCGTTGGGATTAATTTTGGGCCATCGGATCGAAGTAGAGGAGGAATCTCGGCTGTTGGATCACGTCCAGGATGCCTTTAGAAATCCTTATCACACCTAGATTTGATGACAGCCATTGGATTTCGATCGGTTGCGATGTTAGCCATCGAATTGCACTCAAATCATAGCTGCCCATCCCATAGACCACGCATAGATCGGTACTACCGAAGACCACAACAAATCACCATGCACCATTTCAGCAAAAAGAACAAAATGCCCTCATACGCCGCGATGAAAATGAGGTAGATCCTTTAAGGGTTCAGGTCAACCACGTGTCGTGCACCGATTGGGCATGCCTACTGAGCTAGCCGGTCTATGCCTATTCCATGGACCGGTCGGTTGGTTCACCATGCATCGATTATTTTTTATTTTTTTTTTAACTTCTAGGCTTCATAACTTTTTCATTTTAGCTCTGATTTGAGTAAAATTTATTGCGTTGGAATTCATAAATTGAGCTCTTCATATTGATAAACTTCTTTCCTATAAAATATAAATAAAAGTATTAATTTCTTTAGATAAATATTAAATATGATATTATTTTAATTCTTTTACTTAGTATTTTATAATAATTATCAACAGGTTCAATGATAAGGGCAATTTCTCCTTATGGCAAGCAAGAATAAAGGATATTCTCATCCAATAAGAATTGATTGATTCTCTCATATCTGAGGAGATTCGGCTATCATGAAGGCATAGGATTAGAAGCGTCTCCAGATGCAGATAGTGAGCATGATCTGCTTGTATCTAACGAATGATATGATGATCCATGTACTTGGCAAGATTTTTTGATAGTAATGTGATCGAAGCTTGAAGAGTTGTACATGGCAAAATCGCTCACCAGCATGCTATTCCTTTGGAGGCAATTTTATCAGTTACAGATGGACAAAGGTCAGAGTGTGCAAGAGCATCTATCCAACTTCAAGAAGATCCTCACCAACCTTCTCAGCATTGGCAAAAAAGTTGAGAAGAAGATCAGGATGTTGGTCTCGCTAGCATCACTTCCTCGATCGTATGAATCCTTGGTGACTGCTCTTCTAGTAGAGAAGAGCAGCATCAAGATGGATGAGGTCACTATGGCAATTCTCCAAAATGAAGTTCTTAGAAAAAAAAATCTAGTTTCGAGCTTAGATAACGGTAGCTCTGCTTTAGAAGTTTCTAGAGGAACAGGTGACAAAAGACAAAGCAATAAGAGATCATGAGGTGGATGATCCAGGTCCAGGATGAGGGACTAGAGCAAGATCAGGTGCTACTAGTATGATGAGTTGGAGCATTGTATCAAAGATTGTCCATAACTCAAAGATCGAATGCAAGCTACTATGGTAATGGCTAGTAGCAATACAGAAAGTAGTGACGATGTCTTTCTGATAACTGATGAGGTATCTACTTTTTTTTCTCAATAAATTATGAATTCTACTTATTCTCATCATGTATGTTACAGAGAAGAGCTGTTTGAGTCCCTGGAGACCAGTGAGGGCATTGTGTTCCTACTGAATGGATTAAGCTATGAGATCAAGGACAGCGGAACAGTCAGCATGAAGCTCCATGATGGGATAGTGAAGAAGTTGGGAGAGGTTTGATACATATCTAACTTTAAGAAGAATCTAATCTCACTAAGAAAATTGAATTCAACCGACTTCAGATGAAAAGTTGATGAAGAAATCCTAAAGATCATGCATGGTAGTAGGGTGGTGATTAGAAGAAGAAAGTATGGAAAACACTACCTCATAGCAGTGAGCCCAATGCAAGGTGGAGCTTCAGGAGGAAGTGAATCGGGCACGAGATAGAAGACTCGAAAGAATAACATGTGACATCGCAAAGTGAAGTTTCTATTACTGTAAGGGACCATCCCGAGCAGGTCTCAAGTTAGAAAGATCATAGCCATTGATGAAGGTGGGATCGAGTAGCTTAGCTCGATTTTTACATTTGCCCATCCATGAGATAGCAGACGATTGCCACAGGGCATGGAGGTGTGAGATGAGTTCTCAAAAAGATAGAGATCGAATATCGAGTTGAGGTCAAGATTGTTGAAGAACATATCTTAAATTCTCCCATAATAAGCCTACAGCGAGGTCCAAGATGATAAATAGAGTCAAACGAGCCCAACAACATCCCAAAAAGAGTCTAGATGGAGGAGATGCATATGAGAGAATGCTAGGAGTAGGTGGTATGGCCCATATGCTATCGGAGAGGGCCCATAGGCTCATGCAGGCGGGCAGGTTGCCAGGTGCACAACATGGGCCAGCCACGAGTGCACGAGCATGCGGTCTAGGTGGGCCTGCGGCCCAGTGCTATCAGGCCTAGTGCACAAGAGCATACATGTGGGCAGGTCGTGAGCTTGGCTCGTGGTAGCCTCACGTGGTCCACGCGCGAGGCATGGACTGTCGGGCATTTTCCCTTGGTTTCTTGCGTTCCACCATGAACCGAGGGTGTTTCCTGCCCCTTTTCTCATGGTCTTTGGGGTTTTCTATGAACCACTTGCACGATCAAGTGGCCGTGGTTACTCGTGAGTGTGATCAAGCAAATGAGGGCTTAACGGACATGATCAAAGGCTTCTCCTACTAATATTGGGATTGGATTTTAGGCTATTTGAAGACCTATGAGGCCGTAGGTTTCTGTAGGTCAAAAAAGAGTCATGGTGGCCAAGAGCAGAGGGTTTCCTGGTGGCTATGTGGGTTAGTAGAGAACTGAAATGATGGTCTAGAGGGAGCCAATAGACAACGAGAGTAGGAAGTTCCAAGCAAAGAGCTAGGGTCATTTCAGGAGGTCTCCAAGAGAGAGCTTTGTTAGAATAGCTTTTGATTGAGAGAATTATATACGAGTGTTGAGAGTGGATAATTTTCTCTTGTATTTATTTCTTTCTCATTGTGAAGCTTTGCATGCCCAGCCTTTAGACTGATCCACGTACTTTATTATTTTTTATTTTATTTTTTCTTTCTTCATGTCATAGTATTCTAGTACGAGATCCCCAACTTATATATCTATATAAAAGGATCAAGCCCAAAGCTCAACAAAACTCTCAAATGGTTAACCCATCGTCCACTCCCCAAGTTCATGTACACCCATGTCCTGCTATGCACTCACCTCTCAGACTTAATCCTAACCCAAATCATGGATTAACCCCCTTAAGACCACTCTAACCAAGGCCCTAAGTCACCTAGGATCAAACCCAATCCTAGACCCAAACAACAATCCCATACAGCTTCTATTCGACCTAGAAAACTAACTAATCAAGATAAAAAAATAAGGTAACAGAGGAGACTCATGTGCTAAATGAGCCATACATCAGAAATAGTTCAGCTTCGTGTACTCCAACTCAATGTTTGGGTCAGCAACCTTATGGATAGCTCACAGACCTAAGGTATCAGTGATAGCACATTGGTCCGAGGTATCCTAGCCTGAGAAATCCATAATCTCACCCTAATCCAAGGTATGTATAGTACATCGGATCTTCTATTGATTCTTCTATGATACTTCGATTTGCTCGCTCCCTTGACCCCTTGGCCTCTTCTCTTGTGTTCCCAAGGCTTAGGAATGCCACACCTAAGCTCACATAGAAAACACACAATATCAAGTCTATTTTGATGCAGCAAAATTTTAGCATAATTTGCAAAGAAGGGCTTAGCAGCTCCCCTATAATTCCATACTAAAACCTTCATTTAGATAGATTTGGTGGTAAATTAGGATCTTATGTATACTGGATGACTCGTGTGCACATCCAGACCTAAGATCCACATTTGAATTGGTCAAAACTTAACAATCGTTTAAAGTAGAATGCAACTGATTGACAGTCAGCTCATGAGACTGCTGACCTACTTGATCTTAGCACACTTGGCTCACTTGTTTCTCCCTCTCATGGTTGTAAGGACCTCATTCTCCTTATCTATATCTACAGATTGAGACCCAAAGGTTCCAACCTTAATTTTTCCAAATCTTAACAACCTCCATTTTATTCTAGGATGAAGCCTCAGTATTACCACAAACGAACTTAGTCAAAGTCAACCTAGAAGTCACCTTAGCTTGATCTCGAGGAGGAGATCACCTGGCAGTTTTCTTGGGCTGTGATTGAGTTAGGGTTTGCTATCCACTAGCTAGGCAACCTTAGGGTCAAGTTTAGAATCGGATGGGGCAACCAAAACTCTGGTTGCTCTAATCCAGGGGCCAAAGATCACATCCTTGGCATCAACTGGGATTGAGAATCCATAAAACTCCATTATTACCCCAATCTGGCAGCAAGCAAAATAGATGTATAGTAGGTCCTCATAAATAAATTGCTATCATAAATAGGCATCCTTAACCCTAATCCTTGCACCAAGGCTAGACAGGTTTAGATAGATCAAGTAACACACACACACACACACAAGCAAAACCCATCCTGGAGGAAGAAAGAATCCACTAATCAAGAAACAGCGGAACACTGGCCTATGCAGCTATCTTGCTCTTTTCATGATCCCAGAATTCCAGAGGTAATTCAGGGAGTCTCATCCAGATCTTAGGTTTAGAGATTGCATCACGGCCAGATCGAAAACTCGGCATCCAAGGTTCTAAAGCTAAGATTTGGCCAGCTAGGGACCAAGATCCTTGATCCAGAAACTAGGTCTAGTCCTTAGCTAAAGAGCACATAAATAAGAAGAAACCCTTTAGTAATGTAGAGACTTGAAAATCCCCTTCAACTCTCCACCTGATTCATATTTCTCTTTCAATAAAATCTAAGGAGAAACCCCTACCTAGGAACTTACCGATCAGCACATGTCACCACCGATCAACTAAAGCTTCAATATCATCCTCCATGAAGATGATGACCTACTGGAATCTCCTTTCCAACATAGCCACCTTTGACTCTATTGCTTTGGCTATCTCCCACTTGATGTTAGATATATGTGCCCTAGAAGCCAGCATTGGCTGACACTTGTAATACACTTCTGGGGGCAAAATTATAATTTTGACTAAAATTAATAAAATGGATTATTTTCTATCACATATGTGTATTTAGTGTCTGTGATACATCCTTTGAGTTAATGGTAATGATAATTCATATTTTCAAGAGTTGAAAATTTAAGACATGAATAATCATTATTAACTCATAAAATGCTCCCGACTATGGATCATCACGAGGATGGTGATTGATCCAGAAGGTTGGTGTACAATCGCTTCTCTTTAGTAGATGAGTCTTGAGTCTATGGTGTGGAGACACCGGAGCGAGAGTACAGGTACTCGTTAGAGAACGAGGGCACTGAGCGTGACCACCTCGAGTAGTCATTAGGAAGTCTACCTTCTCGTCAATGACTGACTCGATGCTGCAGTAGTGTGTCTGGTTCTTTGACCTGAGGTGCATCGACAGTTCACCTTGAGGGTGTTATAGTTTGACTACACCATTACTCGATCTCCTAGCCATATGGAAATCCCTGAGGTGTATGTTGGCTATAGCATGTTCATTGTAGGAACTGGATTGCATCAAGATGGAATCTATCTACCTCGGTGGTAGAGGAGCAGCCCTATGATGATCATGAGAATCAAGTCCAGAAGCCCATGGCCATGGCAGAGTGAAATAATAGAAAGAGTTTCTATTTAGATTTTCACATCGGACTTGAATCGAATGATTACATCATATGACAGAGACTAGGGTTTGACGAGTTCACCTTAACCCTAATCTGATCGGGGCTCAAGATAGAAGAACTTAATCACACAGGTAGCTGCACCAAGAGGTTCGCATTCAGCTCTGATGGGTTGCCACCATATACTGCTAGGTGTCACTGGTGGATTTTGGGAGCAATTAGAATGATTTAGATGATCGATCATTCTAGCTGTTCGAATCAGAAGAGTTCTGATCCATCGAAAGGAGTTTCGATGATGTCGATGATAGAGATCATGACATATCCCATTACCATACAGAACTGAACCTAACTGGGTCACACAAACAAGGGTTTGAATCTGGTGATCATCAATTGAACTGATCTAGTTCAATTGATCTGAATGAGATTCAATTAGGTTCAAGGAAAATCGTGCTAGCACTCGATTGAACCTAACGTTCTTCTTTTACTATCATAAATAGTTGTCCTGACTGAGCCAAAGGAGTTTGTGCTCGAATCAGAGGCCTTCACTATGGTCTGACTGGAGCCTTGTCTAGGTCAGAAAAGGATTGTCTTATTTTGTAAGACAATTACCTATCCATTTTTTGGTCACCTGCCATTTCTTGTCCTTTGACTTTGGTCAAAAGTCTGACCTTTGACTGGTCAAATGTTGACCATTGACACTTTGACTTCTTGATCCACATGTCATGCACCTATTGGAGAGCTGGTGGGGGCTTGTCCCCCTACCAGAACCTGGCAAGGAGGAGGGCGCACGCCACCCTTGGCGTGTGCCCAAGCTTGGAGGCGCCTAGGAGTCCCTTGTTGGACAGGGACTCCATCTCCTTTTTGGATTCCAATTAGAGTTCTCCTAAGAACCAACTTTGACTGGTCTTAGGCACCATCTAAGGAGGAATCCAAGGGACTCTATTCCCACTAATCAGATTTAGATCTGATTTCACAAAGGGTTGTGATTGGTTGGGAAGAAGAGGAGTTGGATCACGCTTAGTCTATAAATAAGACCCTACGCCCAACTCAAAGAGAATTGAAATTCCCATGCCCCAAGGCTGCCTCTCCTCTCCTCCTCCATGCCAAGTCCACCTTCTCCCTCTCCTCTCCATGTCCAAAAGGAGTTTGGGATCTTGGTTGGTGCAATCCAGATGAGAGAAAGGCGATCAGAAAGCTAGAAGGCTGCGCTGCTGCAAAGGACAACTGCTGATCTTCGAAAAGAGTTTTGAAGATCCTCCAGATCAGATTCCAGATCTAATTTTTGGAGATGTGATAGAGAAGAAGAGGATCTCTAGATCCAGCCTGAGTGGATACCGGTAGAGGCCAGGCACTTGCGTGGCTAGATCCAGAACCTTCCGCTGCTTAAAGGATCATCAACGGATAATAGGATTACCCACATCAAGGTAAATTAAATTTGATTTAATTTATCTAGATTTTATTTTTATTATTAAAATAATAAAAATCAGATCTAAAATATCTCAGATCTGATTTAGATCAAAGAAAAAAATTTTTTGAAATATATCTCTTGATCTGATCAGATCTGAACGAACCTGGTCCGAAAAATCAGGATTTTCCTTCAACTGGTATCAGAGCCAAGGTTCTAAAAGTATTTAGATCTAATTTTAAATTTATTTTAATTAAAAAATAAGTGATTTTAGATGTCACATGAGATGTGATCAGATCTAAAATCAGAAAAAATTAAAATTAAATAATTTGGATCTAAGATTAGAAAATATGCATGACTAGTTCTAAAATAGAATAGTTCTATAGAATAGTCTTGCATGTTTTTAATTTAATTTGATTAAATCATATTTTAGATCTATTTATTTACTATTTTTTGATATTATAATTATTATAATAACATCTAAAAAATAGTAAATAAAAATTATTTAATTTTAAACATCATATGAGATATGATTGATGCATGTCTAGACTAGTTGTAGAATAGTTCTACATAGTTGTCTAGATTAGAATTTATTTTGATAAGATCAATTTAAATCTAATTTTTTAGATTATTATGAGATAATTTAGATCTAAAAATATGCATGATTCGATACATGAGATGTATGCAAAATATGCCATGATTAGATCTAATTTGTATATGAGATATATGATATAGATCTAAAACTATTTTGTAGTATTGACATGTTCCTGATTAAGGCGTTCCTCTTGGCCGTCCGGTCATAAGAATGAAGAAGGGTTTAAAGGCCCTCTCCTTCCCATTCCGATGGGGTGTTCTTATGATGTGTAGGGGTGCTGCGTGTTCGTCCTTAATCAGAAACCCAAAACTTACTTTCTGCAAAACCCTAGATCCTGAAACCCTAGGATTTATTGTGCATATTTTATTTATGAACCCTACTTAATTAAAAATTAAGATTATGGAATATTAATTAGGTCTAAAATTGAGAATTTTAGATCTAAGACATATTCATAATACTGGGTTCGGGCTTGGGTAGCTCAATTAGGTCTAAGCGGTTGATCAAACCGAATCAAGAGTTGGTTAGATGGGATCAACAATGCTTAAATTGACCAGCCTAATAGGATTAAGTCTGGGTCAAGATCGAGTCACGATCAAGCAAGACCTAATTAGGCTCAGAGGTTAGAGTCTGGATTGTAGGCTAACCCAATTGGTTCTGACTCAACAATTTGGTGTCTAAGGTAAGTTTGGCACATACGACCGACTGGTTTTTAATTGGAAGCTACTCGACCTGAATGCATTCTTGTACGAGTTAATGGCATATTCCTTCCACCGGTCTCACTTACCTGGCCATATCTATTGACACAGTTCTGATCTGAGGTGGTCAATAATCCGAGCTAACCCATGCCACTAGGTTAGTCATAATTGTTATGACTATGACAAGTCTAGTTTAATGAGACCTGAATCAATTCTCCCTAAGAAAAGATTAAGTCTGAGGTCTTCCACCATTGTAGATGTGCGGGCCCTTCCCGGGGTTGATTGTTCTCGGCTGGATACAGTGGCTCAGTTGCACCGGAAAGATGCAACCATGTCTATTAGGCATTGGATGCTATGGGCTGGAGGATGAGTTGGGCTCAATATTTTGGATACGGTGAGAGACTCAATTAGGAATCCAGTCTATGCAAATGGTGGGTCTGACTTAACTAAGGAGTGGATCAATATTTCGGATACGGTGAGATTCATGAATTAGAGACCAAGTTTGGGTGCACCATGATTAGAGAATCATTGAACAAGAGTTGTTCACTCATTGGCTAACCCATCACCAATAACTGTTAGGTGAGGTGATGAGTCAGTTGGTGAGACCGCACCACCCACTAGAAATCATTAATCATGGAGATTTTTGCATCTCTACAGAGGGAGTGTAGGGATCCGAGAAAATAGTGGGAGCTAATTTGTTTAAAAATAAAATTTCTAAATAAATTGGTCAAGTCATAATTACAGTATCTAACTAGAATCTTTGACTCTCTACAGAAAAATGTCTGCGTCCAACCCATTGGCACGTATCCTGGACACACATAGACTGACCGGACCCAATTATAAAGATTGGCTCAGGAACTACAAAATTATTTTGGGTTCCAAGAAGTTAACCCATGTATTGGACCAGGACCCTCCCACCTTACCAGCCCGTCCATCCACTGAACAGAGAGCGTCTCTGAAAAAATGGATAGACGAAGATAATAAGGCCAGATATTACATGTTGGGCTCGATGTCTGATGAGCTCCAGCGCCAACATGAAGATATCGGGACTGCTCGCCAAATGTTGGCTCACCTGCAGGAGATGTTTGGTGAACAGAGTCGCGCAGCCAAGTATCAAGTCACGAAATGACTTTTTAAGGCTAAGATGCGTGATGGGCAGTCAGTCCAAGATCACTGTCTGATGATGATCAAGGACATGGAAGAGCTTGAGAAGCTCGGTGTGAAGTTAGACTTGGATCTGCAGAACGATATTATTCTGCAATCCTTGACTGATGCATATGGGCAATTCATCATGAATTACCACATGCATAAACTTCAAAATTTCCTTGGCCGAATTAATGAATATGCTGGTCACCGCTGAGCTTTCTATGAAAGGTTCTAAAGGCTCAGTTCTTGCTATGGAATGGACTTCTTCCAAAAGAAAGTCTTATGGAAAGAAAAAGAAGTCTGTGAAAAAGCAAAAGGTGGAAGGAGCAAAGAAGAAGAAGGCAGAGCCGAAGAAAAAGGCCGATGTCAAAGGAAAGTGTTTCCATTGCAACAGCGACGGCCATTGGAAGCGGAACTGCCCTACTTACCTGGCCACCCTGAAGAACAAGAAGGAAGGTCCTTCTGGAGGTATGCTCGTTATTGAGTCTAACCTTATGGTTTCTTCTGCATCCAGTTGGGTGCTTGACTCTGGTTCTAGTGCTCATCTGTGCACTTCCATGCAGGGTCTTGAGGATAGCAGGAGGCTGAGGGATGGAGACATGATCCTACGCATCGGTAATGGAGCAAGAGTTGCTGCAGTGGCGGTGGGAACATACCCTCTTCGATTACCATCTGGTTTAGACTTAGTTTTGAAAGACTGTTATTATGTGCCTGCAGCTAGCAGGAATTTGATTTCTGTTTCATGCTTAGCACTAAGAAGGCTATGTGATTACCTTCTTTAAGGACCATTGTAACATTCTTTATGAAAGAAATAAAATTGCAAATGGTTTCCTTATTAATGGTCTTTATCAGCTACATATTGATGTACCTATTCTAACTATCGAGCAAAACGTGAATGCCAAACGACCTAGGGATAGTCCAAATGATAGATATCTATGGCACCTGAGATTAGGTCATATAGCAGAAGATAGGATCAACAAATTGGAGAAAAATGGGCTATTGAGTCCATTGACTTTCGAGTCATATCCAACTTGTGAATCTTGTCTTCAAGGCAAAATGACTAAACTCCCTTTTGTTGGACATGGGGAAAGGGCCACAGATCTCCTTGCCCTAGTACATACTGATGTGTGCGGCCCATTTGATGTGCCGGCTAGAGGCAATTTTGTCTACTTCATTACCTTTACCGATGATCTGTCTAGGTATGGGTATGTGTATCTTATGAGACATACAAGTCTGAAGCTTTTGAAAAGTTCAAAGAATTCAGACATGAAGTAGAAAAACAAACTGAAAAACCCATTAAGGTTCTTCGATCAGATCGAGGAGGTGAATACCTTAGCCGAGAAATTCCTAGACTATCTCAAGAAAAATGGCATAGTCTCTCAATGGACTCCACCAGGAACACCTCAACTCAACGGGATTTCAGAATGGAGAAATCGGACTCTATTGGATATGGTCCGATCCATGATGAGCTTCACAGACCTTCCTGATTTTCTTTGGGGACATTCATTGTTAACTTCAATTTATCTACTGAATAGGGTTCCCTCTAAAACCGTTCCTACCACACCGTATGAGATATGGCATGGTAAGAAACCAAGTCTGAGTCATCTCAGAATTTGGGGTTGTCCGGCTCATGTCAAAAGACAACAAGCGGACAAGTTAGAGTTTAGGTCCTTTAGAGCTCGATTCATAGGATATCCTAAAGAGTCATTAGGATACTATTTCTACATTCCAGAAGACCACAATGTGATTGTGAGTCGACATGCCATCTTTCTTGAAAAATAGTTTATTCAAGATAGCGGCATTGGAAAGCAGATTAAGCTTGATGAGAAAGTCTCACAAGTACAATGAGCTAAGGACCAATTGGAACCAAATCAGGTTGAGCCAATAAGAACACTACCTCCTCCACCTCGTAGATCGGAAAGAGTTTTCCGTCCCCCTGAAAGATACTTAGGTATTATTTCAGAGGAAGTAGAGAAAATGTTCCTCGTAGGTAATGGTGCTCATGGTGATGATCCCAAAACCTACAACGAGGCGATATCAGATATCGACTCCGAGAAATGGCTAGAGGCAATGCAGTCAGAAATTGACTCGATGCACTCAAACCAAGTCTGGACCTTGGTAGATCCACCAGAAGGTATAGTACCTATTGGGTGTAAATGGATCTTCAAGAGAAAGATTGGTGCAGATGGGAATGTGGAGACATTCAAGGCTAGACTAGTGGCAAAGGTTATAGTCAACGCGAAGGCATTGACTATCAGGATACCTTTTTCCCAGTGGCTATGCTAAAATTCATCCGCACATTGCTTGCCGTTGCAGCCTATTTCGATTATGAAATATGGCAAATGGACGTGAAAATGGCATTCTTAAATGGATATCTTGAGGAAGATATCTATATGGAACAGCCGCTAGGTTTCACATCCAGTGATACTGATCACAAGGTTTGCAAGCTGCAAAGGTCCATATATGGACTTAAGCAAGCATCTCGGAGCTGGAACACTCGTTTCAATGATGTGATCAAAAAGTTTGGTTTCATCAAAAATGAAGAGGAACCATGTGTCTTTCAAAAAGGTCAGTGGGAGCGCTGTTGTCTTCCTCGTATTGTACGTGGATGACATCCTCCTTATTGGGAATGATATTCCCATGTTGACATAGTCAAAATATGGTTGTCCAAGGAATTCTCCATGAAAGACCTAGGTGAAGCATCCTTTATTCTAGGAATTAAGGTCTATAGGGATAGACCGAATAGGATGCTAGGACTTTCACAGAAGATGTACATAGAGAAAGTACTAAAGAGGTTTAGTATGGAAAACTCTAAGAGGGGATTAATACCCTTCAGACATGGTATTCATCTTTCCAAGAAGATGTGCCCTAGCACACCTGAGGAAATAGAATGCATGAGCAAGATCCCTTATGCTTCTGCAATAGGGAGCCTCATGTATGCCATGCTATGTACACGACCTGATATAGCCCATGCTGTGAGTGTCACAAGCAGATATCAGTCAAATCCAGGTGAAGAACACTGGACTTCTGTGAAATGTATCCTTAAGTACTTGAGAAGAACTAAGGATATGATGTTGGTCTTTGGTAACGGAGAACTCCAAGTCCAGGGATACACAGACTCGGATTTCATGTCCGATATAGATGATCGAAAGTCGACATCTGGAGTCTGTTTGTGTGCAATGGTGGTGCTGTCAGCTGAAAGAGTTCCAAGCAAACCATGATAGCAGATTCCACCATGGAAGCAGAATATATCGCTGCATCAGAGGCTGCGAAGGAAGCATTCTGGTACAAGAAGTTTGCTGCAGAAATTGGAGTAATGCCATCAGATGCCATTCCTCTATACTGCGACAACAATGGCGCCATAGCCCTTGCTAAGGAGCCAAGGTCTCACCAGAAATCCAAGCACATTGAGCGGCGATACCACCTCATCCGTGATTACCTCGAGAAGGGTTACGTCGAGGTCAAGAGAGTTGACTCCACAGACAATGTGGCAGACCCACTTACAAAGCCGTTGGGCCAGCAGAAGATCGAAGCCCACCTTGAGAAGATGGGACTTAGACTTGTAGCCAATTGGCTTTAGGACAAGTGGGAGATTGTTAGATATATGTGCCCTAGAAGCCAGAATTGGCTGACACTTGTAATACACTTCTAGGGGCAAAATTATAATTTTGACTAAATCAATAAAATGGGTTATTTTCTATCACATATGTGTATTTAGTGTCTGTGATACATCCTTTGAGTTAATGGTAATGATAATTCATATTTTCAAGAGTTGAAAATTTAAGACATGAATAATCATTATTAACTCATAAAATGCTCCGACCATAGGATCATCACGAGGATGGTGATTGATCCGAAAGGTTGGTGTACAATCGCTTCTCTTTAGTAGATGAGTCTTGAGTCTACGGTGTGGAGACACCGGAGCGAGAGTATAGGTACTCGTTAGAGAATGAGGGCACTGAGCGTGACCACCTCGAGTAGTCATTAGGAAGTCTACCTTCTCGTCAATGACTGACTCGATGCTGTAGTGGTGTGTCTGGTTCTTTGACCTGAGGTGCATCGGCAGTTCACCTTGAGGGTGTTATAGTTTGACTACACCATTAACTCGATCTCCTAGCCATATGGAAATCCCTGAGGTGTATGTTGGCTATAGCATGTTCATTGTAGGAACTGGATTGCATCAAGATGGAATCTATCTACCTCGGTGGTAGAGGAGCAGCCCTATGATGATCATGAGAATCAAGTCCAAAAGCCCATGGCCATGGCAGAGTGAAATAATAGAAAGAGTTTCTATTTAGGTTTTCACATTGGACTTGAATCGAATGATTACATCATATGACAGAGACTAGGGTTTGACGAGTTCACCTTAAACCCTAATCTGATCGGGGCTCAAGATAGAAGAACTTAATCACATAGGTAGCTGCACCAAGAGGTTCGCATTCAGCTCTGATGGGTTGCCACCATATACTGCTAGGTGTCACTGGTGGATTTTGGGAGCAATTAGAATGATTTAGATGATCGATCATTCTAGCTGTTCGAATCAGAAGAGTTCTGATCCATCGAAAAGAGTTTTGATGATGTCGATGATAGAGATCATGACATATCCCATTACCATACAGAACTGAACCTAACTGGGTCACACAAACAAGGGTTTGAATCTGGTGATCATCAATTGAACTAATCCAGTTCAATTGATCTGAATAAGATTCAATTAGGTTCAAGGAAATCGTGCTAGCACTCGATTGAACCTAACATTCTTCTTTTACTATCATAAATAGTTGTCCTGACTAAGCCAAAGGAGTTTGTGCTCAAACAAAGGCCTTCACTTGGTCTAACTGGAGCCTGTCCAGATTAGAAAAGAGTTATCTTATTTTGTAAGATAATACCTGCCATTTTTGGTCACCTACCATTTCTCGTCCTTTGACTTTGGTCAAAAGTTGACCTTTGACTGGTCAAATATTGACCATTGATACTTTGACTTCTGTCCACATGTCACGCACCTATTGGAGAGCTGGTGGGGGCTTGTCCCTCTGCCAGAACCTAGCAAGGAGGAGGTCGCACACCCCCTTGGCATGTGCCCAAGCTGGAGGCGACTTGGAGTCCTTGTTGGACAGGAACTCCATCTCCTTTTTGGATTCTGATTAAACTTCTCCTAAGAATCAAGTTTGACTGGTCTTAGGTGCCATCTAAGGAGGAATCCAAGGAACTTTATTTCCATCAATCAGATTTAGATCTGATTTCACAAAGGATTGTGATTGATTGGGAAGAAGAGGAGTTGGATCACGCATAGTCTATAAATAAGACCCTACGCCCAACTCAAAGAGCAATTAAAATTCCCACGCCCCAAGGCTGCCTCTCCTCTCCTCCTCCATGCCAAGTCCACCTTCTCCCTCTCCTCTCCATGCCCAAAGGAGTTTGGGATCTTAGTTGGTGCAATCCAGATGAGAAAAAGGCGACAGAAGGCTAGAAGGCTGCGTTGCTATAATGGACAACTGCTGATCTTCGAAAGGTATTTTGAAGATCCTCCAAATCAGATTCAGATATGATTTTTGGAGATGTGATAGAGTAGAAGAGGATCTCCAAATCCTGCTCGAGTGGATGCTGGTAGAGGCCAGGCAGTTGCGTGGCTAGATCCAGAACCTTCCACTGCTTACAGGATCATCAACGGGTAATAGGATTACCCTACATCAAGGTAAATTAAATTTAATTTAATTTATCTAGATTTTATTTTTATTATTAGAATAATAAAAATTAGATCTGAAACATCTCAGATTTAATTTGGATCAAAGAAAAAAAATTTTGAAATATATCTCTTGACCCGATCAGATCTGAACAAACCTGGTCCGGAAAATCAGAATTTTCCTTCCCTTGAATCTCCGAGGACCTTGAACCACTTGAGACCAAGGTCTTGAGGATGTCCCTTGTTTGGCACCTGGAGGTGAAGAGGATGACCATGGAGGTGAAATGCACCCCCTTCCCCCCTAGAAGACTCTGATCACACACCTCCATCGGAACCCATCACAAACTTTCCTTTCGATTTAGTCGAAAATCTCCTAATCTCATCCGAATTTCTCTCTTGGAAGGAGCAAACCCTCGCCAAAACTTTCACTGAATGGTCCTCACCTGTAGATGCAATAGGTAACTCAGACTTTCATACTTGACCTCCTGATGATGGAGACTAAGATCGTGGAGACAAGGAAAACCCCCCTCAATCAACAATCCTATTCCCACCCGAGGAGCCAATGTAGATGTGTAGTTTTTTTCTAATAAGAACGCCTTGATTTCAACTGGTTTCCCCTCTAGGGAGGAGAAAACCCTAACCCTAGTCTCTGTCTTTCTTTTCTCACTCTCTCTCAGAAGAGACATTGCCCTCGTTCCTAATGCCTTGAGATGAAGAGAATGATCACTCACAACAATATTAGTGAAAGTCATTGGATTTGAAGAAATTAAGTCCTAATATCAAAATGACAAGAAGTTTGTTCCCATTTTCAAAGCTTTTCAAAATGCAAAAGCTAAAGATGAACCAAGATACCTGATCTAGGATTGCTCTCTTTCATGGCAACCATCTTTGCATTCTATGAATGAATGGCAAAAGATAGAGTATTTTGAGATTTGTACAAGCTGATGGATGACAGGGGGTAGAGTGCTTTGAAATCTATATAGATGGATGGATGATAAAGAATAGAGTGCTTTGAGATTTATATAAGTAGATGGTTCCCAAATGATGAAATACTTTGAGATCTATACAGATGAACAAATAACAAAAAATGAAGAGATTTAAAATCTTTCAAACAGATAGATAATAGAGGATGAAGTGCTTTGAAATTTATGCAAGTGATGGACAATATGGAATGCTTTGACATCTATGTAGATAGATAAATGATAGAGGATGAAGTGCTTTGATATCTATATAGATAGATAAATGAAAGAGGATGGAGTGCTTTGAGATCTGTGCATGTAGATAAATGATAAAGATAAACCATTTTGAGAGTTGTGAAAATAGATGAATGATAAAGATGAAGTACTTGTAGATCTACATAGGTAGGTAGATGAGAGAGGATGGAGTCCTTTAATATGTATGCAAATAAATCGATAATAAAAGATAGAATGCTTTAAGATATGCATAGATAGAGGAGTAATATAAAATAGAGTACTTTAAGAACTATGCTAACAAATGATAATAAAGGATGGAATACTTTAAGATTTGTGTAGACTAATAGACAATATGAGTGCTTTAAGATTAGTGAGGTGGATGAATGATAAAGAATGGAGCACTTTGAGATCTACACAATTAGAGCATGGAGTGTTTTGAGATCTATATAGGTGGATGGATGATAAATGGAGTGCTTCAAGATCTATGCTGGTGAATAAATAATAGATGACAAAATGCTTTGAGATCATACAAAAAAAACATGTTCTGACCTCTTTAAATCAAGAATATTTTTATCTTTCTTATTCCATTAATATTATTAGGATCTAAATAGACAACTGGGCTACATTACAATAAATTTAAAGTTTTGATAGCTAATTGATACTTTTTAAACATTTGGGATCTAAGTATAAAAGGCCCAACCTTGGAAGGGTGTCTCTGCAATTATTTAATTTTTATTAAAAATTTTATGTGCACCTTCTTATATTTGGCTGTATATAATTTCTATGCAGATTTTCATCCACATGGAATTTCTATGTGCAGCTTCACATGTTAGTCCACATATATTCTCTATGCGGAATTAAGTCCATATGAAAATTTTATGCACACCTTCATACAATGGCCACATATAAATTCTTTGTGAATTTTTGTCCACATAGAATATTTATGCACACCTTGGGTGCTTATAATTTCTATGCAGATTTTCCTCCACATGGAATATTTATATGTAGCTTCATGTATTAGTCTCTACATATATGATTCCTATGTGAATTTACATCTAAATGGAAATTCTATGCACACCATGAGGCCCCGCCTCATGTTGAATGGGCCAGTCTTTTGGCTTGGCTTGGCGTCGAATTGAAGGCTTGAAGGCCCATCCCATATCCAAACAGCATAGTTCCTTGCTCGAACAAAGATGGAGGATGAGTTCTGTTGCCCAAAGATAGCAACCTAAGAGGAGGGGGGGATGAATTAGGTTTTTTTAAAATCTTGGCAAAATTAAACTTTAAGTCTATAGTGTGTTTCTAATTAAATGAACTTGAGTGTTTGGGAGAATATGCAATGTGCAGCAGCAAAATTAAAAGCAACTAGATAATGCAAATATGTAACACAAACAAACAAAAAAAGGAAAGCAAAAACTATAATACAAACATAAAGATTTTATAATGATTCAGAGCAATCCACTCCTACATCTACTCTTCAAGCTTTTCTTTCTTGAAAGTTTCACTATAATCACTAGATTATAGTGCATTTATTTTATCCTAGAATTATAAACGAATTCAGTTGATTTAGTTGGGCTCACCAACCACAATCCTACACTGATAGTTTTTTTTGGATTCACTATCAACCTAGTTGGTTTTAACTTTGAGAGCACCAACCACAACCTTTATATTATCCAATTATTGGCTTGGACTAGCCTACACCCCAAGTTTTTTTTTTCAAAAAAATTTATAAAAAAATGAAAATACAAAGTATAAAAATTTTAGCATAAAACAAAAAGAAAAAAGAACTCTTTTTGATGCGCAAAGAAGAGATTGAATAAATAGCTCTTTTGAAACTTGAACATTCTTCTTGAAGCTTGAAAGAAAGCTTGAGAAGTTATGAAAGATATTTCTTTAAAGCCCTCTGAATTTGCCGCTCAAATCTCTCTTTTTTCTCTTTCTATTGGATATTCAATATGACTCACTCAACTTGAATGATTTCTTCTTTTAATACCTTAATTTCTTGTCCCAAATAATTTTCTTACTCTTTTTATTCTTGAGAGTTGCTTTTGAGTGAGTTTTGGCCATTGGGAGACTTGGACTAACCATTAGAGTGGAGAAAAGCTCATTGGAGAAGTGCAGAAAACTAGCTATTATGTTCTATCCCATGCTTGGGATCAACACTTTTTTTCTTAGGATCGATACTTTTTGCTTTGGTGTTGATATTTTTTGATCTAGAATTGAAAAAAATTTTGCTTTCTATCTTCTATTCTGTGCAACAGAAGTCGATCCTGGGGTCATCCTCCGGCACAGAGGTTGACCTAGGGGTCATCCCTTCTGCATACCAACACATGCCAACAAGCTGGGGTCGACACCTCTGCTCCTGGGATCGATACCTAGCCTTCCTGAACTTTGAAATATTTATTTTTTACTTTCTTTTAGGATAGAGGTTGACACTTTTGGCTTTAGGATTGACACCATCAAGTCTAAAACTCAAAAATTACTTCTTTGGAATCCTTGACTTGATAATTTTTGTGTAGTTCTTTTCTTGAATTAATTCTTCAATTTAAATATCTATAAGACCTACATCCACTCTTGAAACACATGGTTAGATACTTAAATACTCAAAGTTTAGTGATCATTCAATTTAAATATCTATAAGACCTACATCCACTCTTGAAACACATGGTTAGATACTTAAATACTCAAAGTTTAGTGATCATCAAAATCAATCATAGGGTTAACAATCTCTCCTTTTTTGATGATGGAAAAATTTTGAGTATATGCATAAAAATAAAATTTAATATGCTTCAATAAATTTGCTAGTATAAGTCATAAAGTGATAATATACATAAATATAAATGTACACTTCATGAAAGGCTCATATTTAACCTAAATTCAAATTCATAGATTTTAAATATTTTTATGTTTTCTTTTAAAATAGATCTAAGACATTTCAAGCATTATCATGAAATGTATAAGCTCAAGCATAGCATATACTCAATAATTCTTCTTCCTTTTTTTGACAACACCAAAAATCTTATGGAAAGAAACAAGAAATATTATCAAAATCAATCAAAATTCAAAAAAATATATCTAATTTAGAAAATTTTAATTTAATTTTAAGAGGATATTAAATTTGAATTTCATGAGATATTTAATATGAAAAATAAGCACGTTTGATATCAAATCTATATTGATATCACTCTTCCCCTTTCTCAAACATTCAAATTCTAATTTTTTAAGATATTTGAGGGATAGAGCTTTTCAAGATATTTCAGCACATTTGATATCAAGTAAAGTATGTCCAATACCAAATTTCTATTTGATACCACTAATGTAGATTTTCAATTTAATTTCAAAAATTAAAGCTTTTCAATGAAAGAAAAATTTGACACCAATTTTAATATTTATTCTTTTTTTTTCTTAAAAAAATCCATCAATTTAATTCAAAAAAGATATGTATCATGAATGTATCAAGAAAATTAGTATAATATCAAAGCAATTGAGAGGTACTTTTTCAAATTCATTTCTTGAGTAAAAATTAAAATAATTTTATAAGGACTTCTCAAGATACATCAAAAATCAAATTCTTATTCAGATTTATAGTATGTTGCAAGTTTAATTAAGCTCCAAATAATTGTTAAGGATTAATTAGTCAGTCAATTTATGCAAGATAAGTCAAAAGATCAAAAGCACAGTGGAAAAGTAAAGTATATGAATATTCATTTTTCCAATACAAGTTATTTAGAATCTTTCAATCAAATCAAAGTAAAGTATACGAAATATTTCTCCCCCTATTTTTTAGATGAAAAACCAAAAAATTCACTTTTCTTTTTATATTTCAATATTATGTTCTCCTCCTATTGATCATATTTAATGCTGGATAATTTTGTTTTTAAACTTTCCTCCCCCCTTTTTCTTTTAAATTAAGCACATTAATAAAGAATTTAAACTTTAAATTTAGATTTATGAAATTTCAAATTTAGATTTTTAAATTTAAATATTTTTTTCAATTAATTGATCATTTCTTTTTTAATATTTTTTCTCCTAATTTTTATGAATATAGCCATTTTTAGAATTAAGCAAAATTTTAAGAGTGTTAAGCATTTATTGAGTGAGATTAATCCTTAATTAATTCATATATCAATCAACCAACCATAGCATTCCTTCAAGAAGAAACAAAATAATCATGATGGAAAAAATAATGAAAGGTTTCTTTAAGAATTAATAATGATTTCCTTCAGAGCTTAAAATCATTTCTCCCTTGTTTTTAAGAAAACAAGAATCAATATTTGTTCTTTTTATGTTAGATATTTTTACTTTCCAACTGTTCTTCCCCTCTTTATTTCAAAAACAAGCACTTTTCAATTTTAGATTATCAAATTAAAATATTTTATTCATTTAAATTATAATTCTTTAAAATTTGCTTTTTCTTACTTTTGTAGCAAAAGCCAAATTCAAAGATAAGTAAAGGTAACTAGACATTAATCAAATTAATATCAATCAAATTTAATCAAAGCATTTTGACACCATATTTTTTAAAAGAAAATATTTTTTTATTTACTTTAAATAATGTTTACATAAACTATTTACAACTAAGATAATCATCAGAAAAGTCAAAATGCAAGACTCCTATGTTTAACAAAATAGTGGATGCTAGGAGGCTCTAAGGCTACATAAGAAAAATCCTAGCATCTTAAGTGATAGAGTCAGGCTCTATAAACTAGGATTAGGTTGAGGAGATGAAGGTGATCCAACATCTATAGTTGGCTGGCCCGAAACATTTGCCCTCATAGTAGAAATCTTCTATACCAATCGTGCTGCCTCCTATTTCATGTTCTGGATAATTTGATCACCCTTCTGTCTCATCAGAGCTACCTCCTCTCTAAGCAGTGAGGTGGTCTCTTAAGTGAGTCGCTAAATCTCTGAGCTGACTACTAAAATGATCCTCGAGGAGATCCTCTCAACTAGTAAATCCTTATCTAGCCTGAAATGTGATCTGTCTGAGCTTTTTGAACAATCAATCGATGTCTCTGTGATCTCACAAACCTGCTCTATAGATGCTACTGACTCTATTGGCTTCTCTAACTGAATGTCTGGCACTGGTACTACAAGTGGAGCCTCAACTGGATTATCTACCTAAATCTAAGCTCCTCGATGTATCTAACAAACACCCTGTCTCTCATGCAGAGAGTGCTCGTTGTAGGTATCTGCATGCATAAGAGCTTTGGTGATCTCTCCATCAGGGTCTCTATCCCATGCTCCTAAAAAATCAAGGTTAGTGCCATCCCATAGGGTAGAGAAGTCCTAGATCTCCTTGCTATATCCTCCAGAAATCTGATCATAAGCGTCAGGAGGTTTAAGAAAATCTCTCGGATAACATGATACATAAATGAAATGTCTCTTGCAGTCACAAAGTCAAATCATTTAATTTTGGAAAAAAAAATCCTATTGGTAATATGGTGTAGGAGGCACATGTCTATAGTCAAATAGTTTGCATTTACCTCCTCTATATCACTAATGTCCTCTCTCCCCAAAATATACTTGAGCCATTCTGATCTCTTTTCTAATTTATCTATTTGGCTCTTCAGCTCTCATTTTCAAAATTCTTCCTAATTTCTCACAATCAAAAGTAATAAGCACTCTTTTCACCTCAGATTCAATAATCCCACTTCCACTTTTCAAGTTCAAATAAAACTCTCTAACTACATTGGGGTAGGTGAGTACACTCAATGAACAGAAGAATCTTCAACCTAGGTTTTTGATTTTCCTCCCAAAATCAAATCTATTTTTCTCTGAAAAATCAAAATCTACATTTCTACTAGTAGAAACAACTCGAGAGACCACCGCTAACCCGGAAGGAGTTTCCCGCAATGATGAAGGAGCTACCAAAGGTGGAGATGACACTGCTGGTGGTAGAGACAGAGCTGCTGGCGAGGGAGGAGCGGTTCTCTGCTCAGCACGATGCTTGGAGCGCCATTCACGAACAAGAGATGGTGAGGAAGATGAACTAGGGCTCAGAGAAGCCACACGAGGATGCTTTTCCCATCGAGCAATTCTTTTCACCTAAGTCATCGACACCAAATCAAAGAAAATGGGAAGGGATTTGAGGTGAGATAGTTTGAATTAGGTTAAAATAGGCTTGGAGGGAAGTTTCAACTTGAAAGAAGAATGATAGAAGGAGCAATGAACAGGATGGTTCAAGTTTTAAAAACTCAGTCTCGAAAAAGGGGTCAACACCTTTCTTTAAAAGTGTTGACAACTTGGAAGGGGTCAACACCAGTAAAACTAGGGTCGACACCTTTCCAGAATAATTTCTAACAGCTTTCAGCTCATGTGTCGACACTTACAGGGTTTAGGGTCGACACCTTGATATAGAAATAATTCAGAGATGATCCTAATCAAGAAAATTTAATTAAATTAAGATCAAAAAGATATTCAATTGATTTGGAGAGGTCAAAAATAATATTCAAACTGAATTTGAGATTCAATAATTTGACCAAAAGAGGTATGATTATCAATTAATTTAGGAGTATTGAGAAAAAAAATCTAGATATTGTTGAGAAAAATATCTTGAATTCTTCTATATTAAGCTCATAGCGAGGTCCAAGATGACGAATGGAGTCTAACAAGCCCAAGATCACCCCAATCGAAGTCCAAATGGCAAAAATACATATGAAGAAGCATGCAAGGCCATTGAAGCGGGACTCACGAGTTGGCATGGGCTAGTTGGCCACCAGGCCTGATGTGCCATGCGAGCCAGCCAGGCCCTATGCGCAGGCACGTGGGTGTGTCCTAGCTCGTTAGCATGGCCCAGCATGCAGCTCGAGCCCAATGCATGGGCTCGAGCCTAGCGTGCGGGCATAGCCCAACATTGGTGAGCCTAGCGTGCATGCAAACGTGTGCACGGGCCCATTATGGAAGCGACCAGGCAGGCATGCATGCTGTCCATGTGGCATCCTTTTTCTAGGGCATGGTCTCCACCTCGACTCGATATTCGATCTTTATCTATCTAAGAGTTCGTCTAGCGCCTCCATGCCCTGGGGCAATCGCCTGCTAATTATGGATGGACAAATATGGGAGTCAAGGCAGGCCGCTCAATCCTACCTCCATCGACTGCTGTAATCCTCCTGGCCTGAGATCTGGTTAGGGTAGCCTCCTGCAGCAATAGAAACTTTACCTTGCGATGTCGCATATCTTCCTCCTGAGTCTCCTATCTTGTGCTTGATCCATCTTCACCTAAAGCTCCACCTTGCACTGAGATTCCTACTATGAGGTAATATCCTCCATACTTTCTTCCTCTTAATACCATCCTACTGTCGTGCATGACTTTCAAGATTCCTCCATCAACTTCTCATCTGAAGTCAGTCAAATTCAGTCTGCTCAATGAGATTAGATTCTTCTTAAAGCTAGGTATGTATTGGACCTCATCCAACTTCTTCACTATTCCATCATGGAGCTTCATGCTTACCATTCCACTGCCCTTAATCTCACAGCTTGATCCATTTGGTAAGAACACAGTGTTCTCACTGGTCTCGAGGGAGTCAAACATCTTCTCTCTGTAAAACACATGATGAGAACAAGCAGAATCCATAATCCAATGAGAAGAAGAAGTAGATATCTTATCAATAATCAGAAGAACATCGCCACTATCTTTTGTATCGCTACTGACCATCACCGCAGTAGCATATATCTGATTTTTGAGTTATGGACAATCCTTGACTCGATGCCCTAATTCGTCGCACCGGTAGCACCTAATCTTGCTTTGGTCCCTCATCTTAGACTTGGATCGCCCACCTTGCGATCTCCTATCACTCCATCTTTTGCTACCATCATCTCTAGTCACTATCAATGCCAAGTTATCATCTAAACTCAAGGCTCGATTCTCCCCTTAAGAACCTCATTCTGGAGTAGTGCAGAAGTCACCTCTTTCATCTTAATTGTGCTCTTACCTATAAGAAGAGCAATCACCAAAGCCTTGAAAGAGGATAGAAGCGATGATAGCAAGACCAACGCCCTAATCTTTTTCTTAACTTTTTTACCAATGCTAAGGAGGTTGGTGAGGATCTTCTAGAAGTTGGATAGATGCTCCTGCATGCTCCAACCTTCATTCATCTACAGTTAGTAGAACTGTCTTCAAAAAAATAGCATATTGGTGAGTAACTTCGCCATGTACAACTCCTCGAGCTTTAACCATAGTGCCATCGAAGAAGTCTTGTCAAGTACATAGATCACGATATCATCTACTAGATACAAGCGGATCATGCTCACCATCTGCATCTGAATCCGCTTTCAATCCTTCACTTTCATAGTGGCTGGCATCTCTTCGTATAAGAGAGCGTCAATCAATCCATGTTGGATAAGGACATCCTTTATCCTTGCTTACCATAAGAAAAAATTATTCTTTCCATCGAACCTCTTAATCTCCATCTTGATTGCACTTGTCTTTTTCATATTCTTCAATCTCTATCCACTGCTGCAATCTATACTCTAGTACCATCTAACTCTAATACCAATCTATTAGGATATCAACTCGCTATGATACCACTTGTTAAAGATCTCGTACCAGGATATTATGGTAGAAAGAAAGAAGAAAACAAAATAAGAATACAACCAAGTACGTAGATCAGTCCAAAGGTTCGTCTCTATGGGGTATGTAAAACTTTACTATAAAAAAAAAAGAGATACAAGAGAAGATTATCCACTCTCAACCCACGTATATAATCCTCTCAATAAGAAGTTATCCTTAACAAACTCTCTCTTGGAGACCCCCTGAAATGATCGTAGTTTGCTGTCTAGCTGTCTGCTCAAAGCTCCTACTCCTGCTATCTGTTGGTACTCTCTGATCTGCTCTGAATCACATCTCAGGTCCATCAAACTGCCACAGCCACCACTCTATCAAGTCTCAGACTGCTCCAAGCCTTTTAAAGGCCTCTGCCCATGTCTAGATTGGAATCCGATCTGCCTGGACTCAAACACCCCCGTAGATTGTTGGATCGTGACCATGGTCCTCCATGATTGTTGGATCGCATAAATCCGCATCTCCACCCATGTAGACCATGATAAAATACCTATAGACCTCTTAAGGGTCCATAGGCACTGGTCCACGATGGACCATGCCCCAGAAAAGGAGCGTCGCATGGACAGCATGCGTGCTCGCAGGGCCGCATCCACAGTAGGCCCACATGTGCGTTCGCACGTGCTGGGCTTGCCAGTGCTGGGCCGCTGGGCCACGCCTGCATGCCTGCATGCAGGGCCCAGCTGGCCCATCCAATGCATCAAGCCTGGCGGCCTACTAGCTCATGCCAGCCCATGGGTCCCGCTTCAGTGGCCTTGCATGCTTCTTCGCATGTATTTCGCCATCTGGACTCCGATTGGGGTGATCCTGGGCTCGTTAGGCTCCATTCGTTATCCTGGACCTTACTATGGATTTAATATGAAAGAATTTAATATACTTTTCTTAACAGATATAAGCTCTATATATTTAGTTTCAACTAGAAAAGTCTTAAATCCTTACAAAACTAAAATGTAATGCAGCATCAAGCACTTGAATTTTATAAAAAAATGCTTTATCTTCAAGTATTTATTTCATACAAAAATTTTGAGTAAATTTGATAATTTAGTATCTTATGCAAAATATCACAAATTAGTTTTTCTTGTATATTTAGCAATTAAATTATTTAAATCTAATTAAGTATTTTTTTAAATTAAATTTATTAATCATAAAGTTGACATGGTGAGGCTTAAAATTATCATGTTGAATTTTAAGATAAAATCATTTCATCCATAGCATGATACATAGAAGAGAGCATTTGAACTTTAAAATCAAAACATTCAAATCATGGTATAAATTCATTACAAGCATCAAAGACAATCAATTATACGTAAGAAATATTTTAAGCAAATAATTTTATATGCATGCATATTAATCAATAGATTTAATAAAAAAATTTAATGATCATTGATGGTATGATGAGAGAAAAATTTAGATTATACCAACAATCATCACCTATCATCTTCCACATCCAAGGCATCTAAGAAAAAAAAATTTTTCTTTTAAACTTATTGGATCCTTGGCATACCTACAAAATCACTTCATAACTTTTGGTATCCAAGTCATCTTGAGTCCATAGGAGTTAGTGTTAAAGGTTCCTTTTGGAATCCAAATTTATTTTATCAAGGTTTGGCCAATTCTTTTAAAATTGTATTCTAAAATTTTATGGTCAATTTGATTACACTTAAAGCATTTAATAGTATGATCTTTAGTTGAAGCTCTTGTAAAAATATTTTCAATAATTTGCTATTTTCTTAAAATATTAAAGCTGATTTCTACTTTATTGAAAATAGTCCCATTAGTATTTACCATAGATTGAAGATTTTGAAAACTAATGAAAAACTTTTCGGCAATAGGTTTTAAAACTTTAATCTCTCTTCTTAATTTTTTATTTTCTTCCAAGAGCACTTTCTTTTCATTTAAAAAATTTTTATTCTTTTTAGGAAGAATTTTAAAATATCATTTTCTTTTTAAGCTCGACATTTTTTTAACTAAAGAATTTTTAGATTTAGTCAATTCTTCTTTTTCTTTAGCTAAAGAATTTTTTTCTTCTACTAGATTAAGATTATCCTTTTTAAGCTCCCTACTTTTCTGTCTTAACTTTTTAAATTCATGCATTAGCTCATTAAAGGTATCAAGTAGTTCATCAAAAGTAAAATTGAATGAGTTTTCAGAGTTTACCTCATCCTCCATAGCTATCAGACAAAGGTTTTCATTTTCTTCTTTCTCATCCGAGCTTGACATGTTACCACTTCTCCAAATTCCTAATAATGCACTCTTCTTCATCTTTTTCGGATGCATTTGGTGGCTAGTAGCAATTTTCTTTTCTTCTTTCTCATTTTTCTTCATTTCTTTCTTTATGAGGAACTTCTTAAATTTTCTTGAAAGAAGTACCATGTCCTCGTCATCTTCTTCTTCATCTTCCTTCGACTCATCACTTTCTTGAAAATTAAAAGTAGACTTAAAGGCAATGGTCTTTATTTTTCTTGACTCCTCTTCTTCTTTTTTTTGAGTCATGCATCTCATGGATCATAAAAGAACCTATGAGCTCTTCTAGGGATAACTTGGTGAGATCCTTTGCTTCTTGTATTACCGTCATCTTAGCTTTCCATTCTTTAGGCAAAGACCTAAGTACCTTGCATACAAGATCATAGTCAAAATAAGTTTTGCCTAGGCCATTAAGAGAATTTATAATTTTAGTAAATTTGGTGAACATATCATAAATAGACTCATATTTATTTATTTTGAATATTTCATATTTATGAATAAGTAACTTAATTTTAGATTCTTTGACTTGACTTTAGATTCTTTGACTTGACTTGTTCCTTTATAAGTTATTTCTAATATATTCTAAATTTTTTTATCTGATGTGCAAGATGATATTCTATTAAACTCATGCACATCTAAAGAACAATAAAGTATATTGATGACTTTTGTATTCAATTGAGCCATTCTTTTATCAAATTGATCCCATTCCTTTTCCTGCTTGGGAAGAGTTATACCATTTACTATTATAATGAGTGTGTGAGGTTCTCTAGTTATGATTCCTCATAAATCATAGTCTAGAGCTTATATAAAAATTTTTATTTTAATTTTTTTTAAAAAGTATAGTTAGTGCCATCAAATAATGATGGTATAGATGTGGATTGGCCCTCAATAAAGAAAATATCACTTGGGGTTGCCATTTGATCTTTTATCTTTGATAGTTAGGTCAATAATTAATAATAGAGCACTCTCTCTGATACCACTTATTGCTAGAGATAGCAACCCAAGAGGAAGGATGAATTGGATTCTTTTAAAATCTTTATAAAATTAAACTTTAAGTCTATAGTGTGTTTCTAATTAAATAAACTTGAGTATATGGAAGAATATGCAATATATAGCAGTGGAATTAAAATCAACTAGATAATACAAATATATAAAATAAATAAAGAAAGTAAAAAAATAAAAATCATAATATAAATATACAAAGATTTTATAGTGGTTTGGAATAACTTGCTCCTACGTCCACTCCATAAGCTTTCCTTGGAAGTTCCACTATAATTTCTAGATTACAGTGTGTTTGTTTTATCCTGGGATCACAAACAAACCCAGTTAGTTTAATCAGGCTCACCTACTATAATCCTACACTGATAGTTTTTTCAGGTTCATTATCAACCTAGTTGATTTTAACCTAGGAGTACCAACCATAATCTTTACACTATTTAATTAATGGCTTGGACTAGCCTACACTCCAAGTTTTTTTCTCAAAAAAATTTATAAAGAAATAAAAATACAAGGTATAAAAATTTTAGCATAAAATAAAAAAAAAGAACTCTTTTTGATGTGCGAAAAAGAGATTGAATGAATGGCTCTTTTGAAGCTTGAACACTTTTTTTGAAGCTTGAGAGAGTTTGAGAAGTTGTGGAAGATATTTCTTGAAAGCCCTCTAAATTTAAAGCTCAAATCTCTCTCTTTTCTCTTTCTATTGAATATTCAATATGACTCCCTCAACTTGAATGATTTCTTCTTTCAATACCATAATTTTCTATCCTAAATATTTTTCTTACTCTTTTTATACTTGAGAGTCACTTTTGAATAAGTTTTGGCCATTGGGAGGCTTGGACTAGCCGTTGGAGTGGAGAAAAGTTCATTGAAGAAGTATAAAAAATTAGCCATTATGCTGTATCTCATACTTGGGGTCGATACTTTTTGCTCTAGTATCGATACTTTTTTATCTAGAGTCAACACTTTCTAGGATCTAAAAAATTTTTACTTTCTATTTTCTTTTCTGTATGATGCGTGCTAATCTATAGTTATGGCAAGTGCACTAATCAATCAAGTAATAAAGTAAATGAGTAGAGTATCATCCCTAAAGGATTGAAAAATAAGTACTAAAAAAGCTCTTTCCTATGCTTTATTTAGAAGATCGATTTATGAGAATAAGAAATTAAAAAAATAAAATTAAAAAATAATTAAAAATTTAAAAAAAATAGTGAGAGTGTAATTATTAGGGTTTTAAACTTAAGAGTAATGAGTTACTAAGGCATTCGGTTCACTAACTCAGTCAATATAATATTCAGATTGTTAGATTAATTTTATTTCATATGACGGTAGAGTCTTCTAATTTATTTACTACCCTTTGGACTAGGCATAGCAAAACTATTAATATTTATTAATTATTCTTTGGTTCAGATATAATTTAAATAAGTATTAATGCATTAAGTCTTGTGAAATCCTCTAATTAAAATACGCTGCATCCAAAGCGCACTAAAATTTTTGCATGCATATGAATTCTAATTTGATTCATAATACAAGATATATAATCAAGAAGCAATAACATAGATGTACTTAGTCCATAACATCTATGTTCATCAGATCAATTAGAAGATGGTCAGTAATCTAAAAGCATTAAGATCAGATTTATATACTTCTCATGAATAAAATTTAAAATTAAAAATAAATCATACTAAATATTGCATCAAAAAAATGGCTACACCTTAGCCTTAGTAAAAAAAAATTTAGTTCATAATAACAAGTTCAAAAATAGTAAACAAAATAAAAAGCATGAAGAAATTAGACTGTTTAATTACTGAAATTGGTTGTCCGTTGCTCTTAGTATGAAAAACTTGATGAAGAAGAAGAGAAGCTCCTTAATCGATGAAGAAGAAAAGAAAAAAATTAAAAGCCCTTCCTTTTCTTTCTCTCAAAAATCTCTATTCAAAACTCTCTCTGCCTCTCTCTTCTCTCTCTGTCTCTCTTTTTTTTTTCTTTTTTTTCTTGTTTTATGGCAACAGCAGGTAGCCCTCCTTTTTATAGGCTAAGAGGTGGATTTTCGAAAGAAATCCTAACTAAATTGGGTTTAAAACTCTTAACATAAGTCAAATTAAAATCCTTGATAATTCTAGTCTTCAGATCAGCATCCAATGGATCAAAAATCACTTAAAAATCCTTTAAAATATCCCAGATCAAGTAGAAATTCATGACAGCCATCGGATCAGTCTTTGAATTGAATCTGGGCCATCAGATCACGCACAAGAGAGCTTCAAATTCTTAGTTAAAAGTCAGAATGAATCTCAATTATTGGATCTCGATCGGGAGCTGCATCTACCATTCGTCAATGTATGAGTTTCAGCCATTCAATCAAATCCTACTGAAAGGTGCCTGTCAGATTAGGTAAAATTTCCAAATTGCCCTCTATAGACCATGCGCGAGCCCGATGTTGCATGAACCGCTGCTTTCTTCAGCCAATCGGAGTGCTCTTCTCCCTATGAAATCTCCAAAATACCCTCCATAGTGGTCCACCATGCACCGCAAAAAATGCTGACGTTAGTTTGGCATCGGCATTGCATTAGCGGGCGGTCTGCTGGGTGTGATCAAGTTGGATGGTGTGCTGAGCCAATTTTTTTGAACCAATTTGAACCAGACTGGCTTCTTTTCTTTTTTCTTAATTTCTTTTGAAATTCAATTTTGGACTCATTTGAAGTCCATTTTATTTAAAATTTATTTTATCTAAATCAAAAAAATAAGATCTTCATATTAGTGACCTTCTTTTCTACATAAGATTAATAAAAGTATTGATTTCTAAAAAAAATAGATTAATTTATTTTATAATTTAATATTTTTATTAGTATATTTTTACCACTTATCAAACCCCTAACTTAGTCATTACTAGTCCCTTAGCAATATTTTATTTAATACCATATTTCAATAAGATTATCTATCAAAAAGATAAAATTTAGGACTAAAGGTTAAAAAGTTTAGAAAATATCGCTAACTAAGCATTGAGCTTTAGAAGCAAATTTTGTAGTCAATATAATTAAAAACTTTCTTAGAGTACATCAAAGATTTATAGCACTTATATTCATGATGACTAACTTTAGCATTTCAGTATTAAATTAAAGGACAAAAGTATCCTCTCTTATCATCTATTTTGATCAATTTTCTATACATTCTCAATTTTATACTCATGAATTAAGGTAGCTTTCACACTACTTTTTTATTTTTTTAATGTGCTGAGCATCCTGGCCTTCCCTCCACCGTTTTACATAAATTTCCATATTTGACCTAGGTGCAGAGATCCAGTTACTAGACTTTGGGCAATTCACATATACTCTATCTTTTGCACTTTATTTTTAGGCAGATAGCTCTTTTCTTAAATTCAAATTTTTTTAATTAGAATGTATATTAATTATCAATTTTTAGTGATAATTGAATCCTCAATTGATCTTATAATCAATACCTACTTTGCCTTGTTGGTGTGCATGTGTAATTAGAAGTGCTAATAGTCTTTTGATGACCTAAGTAGGCTGCTAAAAATCAACCAACTAATCTACTTCTTTAACTCGTTACATTCATTAGCAGATACTTCTATCTTTTATCACTTGTCTAGTCTATTTTGCTCAAAATTTTCTTCTTGACACATGGTTAAAAAAAATTTTTAAAAAAAAATTTATTTTATCCTCTAACTTATTCTACATTATCTTAATGGAGAAAGAAAAATAAAGGATACAATAAAGGACAAAAAGGAATACACCTGATTTGGTTCAGTCTGGTTCTTTGAAGCTTTGAAATTTTGCTTGAGCTCTCATTGATTTTTTTCTGCAAAATTGAAAATACATACCAAAGTAGTAAAAGAGCAACAATAAATTACTAAAAAATAAAAGAAAAAAAAAGATCAAAACTAAAAAGAAAAGGACAACCTATCTAGTAGTTTTGATTTATAGTCTTCAGCTTGACTTTCTTTGAGTTCTAAGTTAAATCAATCCGATGCCACTTCAATTGGAATACTTTCATATTTGATCGAGCCCTCTTTCAATTGGATATTGCTAGTTTTCATACTTTCAAACCTATTTTCTACAAAATTTTTATATAATGAATTATCAATAATATCAATTAAAAAATAAGTTTAATTATCATCAGAATGTTTAGTATCTTTGAAAATATTAAAAGTAACTTATTTATCTTAAATTTTAAGAATTATTTTTTTTTTGTTGAATATCTATTAAAGCTCCTCCAGTAGCTAAAAAGGATCTTCCTAAAATAAGGGATACATCATAATCTTCTTCCATATCAAGAACAATAAAATCAATGAGAAAAATAAACTTGTTTACCTTTATCAAGACATCCTCCACTATACCTCCTGGATATTTGATGGATCTATCGGCTAATGGAAGAGTAATAGTGGTAGGCTTTGATTCTCCTAGACCAAGCTTCCTAAAAATAGAAAAAGGCGTAGGATTAATACTTACTCCTAAATCATATAAAATTTTATCAAAACTATAATCACCAATAATGCAAAAGATAGTAAAATTCTCTGGATCTTTTAGCTTCTGTGATAATTTATTTTGAAGTATTGCTGAGCATTCTTCATTCAAATTTATTCTCTCATGCTCCTTCAGCTTTTTTTTATTTCTTAAGATTTCTTTGAGAAACTTGGCATACCTGAGCATTTGAGTAATAACATCTACAAAAGGAATATTAATATATAAATTTTTTAAAATTTTGAAAAAAAAAATTAGAAAATTTTTTATCTGGATGTTGTATTTATCTCTTTGGGAATGGTAGTGGCGGCACGTAGGGCTTCACATTTGCATCAGTAAACTGTATACCTGGAGACCATCCATCTGCTGGTTATTTTGGTGACTGACGAATTTTAGTTGATGGCTCCTTATTTATAGTTGGCTCTTCAGTCTCTTTCTTCTGATGTGTCTCCTTCAGCTTTGTACCACTTTTTAGGGTGATAGCATTGACTTGCTCCCTTGGATTGGTCTTCGTGTTGCTGGGCAAGGATCCCTAAGGTCTCTCAGAGATTATCTTAGCCATTTGACCTATTTGCATCTCCAAGTTTCAAATTGCTGCTGCTTGGTCCTGCCTACATTTGGCTTCTAAATTTTTTATAGTTGCTTCTTGGTTTTGCATAAATTTGACCATTAGCTCTTCCATGTTGGACTTCTTTTCAGATACTTGGAATCTCGGGGGTGGCTGTTGTGCTGCATTTTAATTGCTCCACGAAAAATTTGGGTGCTGCCTCCACCCTTGATTGTATGTATTGGAGTAAGGATTGTTTTGTTGTAGCCTGAAAAAATTATCAATATAATTAGTTGTATCAATTATTTTAGCAAAAGAATTATCTGTCTGACAATTGTTTGTATCATATCCTCCTCCACACAGATCACAGGTGATGCTCTGAATATGCATAGCTGTTCCCTTCAAGTTATTGACTTCAGCTCTAAGGGCTGTACTTTCAGCTAGTAAGATTGGCATGCAATCTACTCCCTGCATAGCTACTGGTCTTTTCGACATCATGCATTCTGTCTACCACTGATAGCTATTTGATGCCATCTCATCGATCAGATTGAAGGCTTCTTCCTCCATTTTTGGGTTAATGATTCCTTCTGCTATTATATCAATCATAGAATGATTAGTAGGAGATAAATCATTATAGAAAGTTTATACCTAAAGCCATACGTGTAGTTGATGATGTAGACATCTCCTCAGCAGTTTCTTGAAATGCTCTCAAGCCTCATATAGTATCTCCATGTCCATCTACATAAAAGAAGTGATATCGTTGCGCATCTTGGCAGTCTTGAAAGGTGGAAAATACTTGGCTAAAAATTTTTAGGCTAGGACATCCTAAGTTGTGATAGAACCTATAGGAAGAGAATAAAGCCAACTTTTAGCTTTATCCTGTAAAGAGAAAGAAAATAATCTTAATCTAATAGCATCATCTGACACCCCATTAATTTTAAAAGTATCATAAAGTTCAAGAAAGTTAGAAATATGGGCAATCGGATCATCATGCACGTGTCCACCGAATTGGACAGTTAATTGAATCATCTAAATCATCATCGATTTTATTTCAAAGTTATTTGCTCGCACAGACGGTCTTCTGATGCTCGAAGCTACATCGGCTATAGATGGTGTGATGTAATCGTTTAATGGACGATGTACTGATTGAATAGCTTCATGCTGTCCCTCGGTCGCTATATCCAATCCTAGATTGATGTCATTAGGATCTTCAGCTGTCATGTTTCTTTCTTGTTGTAGTCTTCTAATGGTTCTTTCAATTTCTGGATCTAAAGATAGTAAGTTACTATGTCTAGTACGTATCATGCATTGAACAAAATTTTAAAAATAAAGTAAGAATAAAAATTAAAAATAAAATTCTAAAGTAAAGCTAGGATCAAAATTTTAATATTATTTTAGACATAATCCCCAGCAACGATGCCAAAAATTTGATGCGTGCTAATCTATAGCTATGGTAAGTGCACCAGTTGATCGAGTAATAAAGTAAATGAGTAAAGTATCATCCCTAGAGGATTGAAAAATAAGTACTGAAAAAATTCTTTTCTATGCTTTATTTAGAAGATCGATTTATGAGAATAAAAAATTAAAAAAAATAAAATAAAAAGATAATTAAAAATTTTAAGGAAATAGAGAGAGTATAATTATTAGAGTTTTAAACTTAAGAGCAATGGATTACTAAGGCATTCGGTTCACCAACTCAGTCAATATAATATTCAGATTATTAGATTAATTTTATTTCATATGATGGTGGAGTCTCCTAATTTATTTACTATCCTTTGGTCCAAGCATAGCAAAACTATCAATATTTATTAATTATCTTTTGGTCCAGGTGTAATTTAAATAAATATTAATATATTAAGTCTTGTGAAACCCTCTAATTAAAATACGATGCATCCAAAGTGCACTAAAATTTCTGTATGCATATAAATTCTAATTTGATTCATAATATAAGGTATATAATCAAGAAGCAATAATATAGATGTACTTGATCCGTAACATCTATATTCATCAAATCAACTAGAAGATGGCCAGTAATCTAAAAGCATTAAGATCAGATTTATATACTCCTCATGAATAAAATTTAAAAATAAAAATAAATCATACTGAATATTGCATCAAAAAAGTGGCTATACCTTAGTCTTAGTAAAAAAAAATTTAGTTCATAATAACAAGTTCAAAAATAGCAAATAAAATAAAAAGCATAAAGAAATTAGACTGTTTAATTGCTGAAATTGGTTGTCCGTTGCTCTTGGTGTGGAAAACTTAATGAAGAAGAAGAGAAGCTCCTTAATCGATGTTCTGATTATCGAAAGAAGAAAAGAAAAAAATTAAAAGCCCTTCCTTTTCTCTCTCTCAAAAATCTCTATTCAAACCTCTCTCTGCCTCTCTCTTCTCTTTCTACCTCTCTCTTCTCTCTCTGTCTCTCTCTTTTTTTTCTTTTTTTTTTTTACGACAACAAGTAGCCCTCCTTTTTATAGGCTAAGAGGTGGATTTTCAAAAGAAATCCTAACTAAATTGGGTTTAAAACTCTTAACATAAGTCAAATTAAAACTCTGGATAATTCTGGCCTTCATATCAGCATCCAGCGGATCAACAATCGCTTAAAAATCCTTTAAAATATTCCAGATCAAGTAGAAATTCATGGCAGCCATCGGATTAATCTTTGGATTAAATCTGGGCCATCAGATCATGCATAGGAGAGCTTCAAATTCTTAGTTAAAAGTTGGGATGAATCTCAACCGTTGGATCTCAACCGGGAGCTACATCTGCCATTCGTCGGCACACTAGTTTCAGTCGTTCGATCAAATCCCAGTGAAAGGTGCCTGTCGAATTAGGTAAAATTTCCAAATTTCCCTCTATAGACCATGCGCAAGCTCGGTGTTGCATGGACCGCCGCTTTCTTCAGCTAATCGGAGCGCTCTTCTTCCTATGAAATTCCCAAAATACCCTCCATAGTGGTCCACCATGCACCGCAAAAAATGCTGACGTCAGCTTGGCGTCAGCGTTGCATTAGTAGGCGCTCTGCTGGGTGCGGTCGGGCTGGGCAATCTGCTGAGCCAATTTTTCTGAACTGGTTTGAACCGGACCGACTTCTTTTTTTTTAATTTTTTTTGAAATTCAATTTCGGGCTCATTTGAAGTCTGTTTTGCTTGAAATTTATTTCATCTGAATCAGAAAAATAAGATCTTCATATTGGTAGCCTTCTTTCCTACATAAGTTTAACAAAAGTATCAATTTTTAAAAAAAATAGATTAATTTATTTTATAATTTAATACTTTTATTAGTATATTTTTACCATTTATCACTGTGCAATAGAGATCATCTCTAGGATCGTCCTCTGGCACAGGGATCGATCTAAGGGTCATCCCTTCTACATGCCAGCGCATGCCAACAAGCTGGGATCGATACCTCTACTCCTAGGGTCGACACCTAGCCTTCTTGAACTTTGAAATCTTCATTTTTTACTTCCTTTCAGGGCAGAGGTCGACACCTTTGGCTTTGGGGTCGACACCAAGTTTGAAACTCAAAAATTACTTCTTTGAAACCCTTGACTTGGTGATTTTTGATAATTCTTTTCTTAGATTAATTCTTCAATTTAAATATCTGAAAAGACCTATATCCACTCTTGAAATACAAGGTTAGATACTTAAATACTCAAAATTTAGTGATCATCAAAATCAATCATGAGGTTTATAAGTTCTCCTCCATAAACTTCATCAGATGCTAGGAAAGCCTAGCCTCCACTCCTACCCCCAGTTTTTCCTCATCGAAAATCATCATAACCACTGCCCTCTTTCTTCCCTTTCCTCCTCTTGGTTTCGAATGGTTTAGGCTTAGTGCAGCTGCCGAAAATTGCAACTAAGCCTTGTTAGAATCCAATCTTGATCTTTTTCCCTTCACTTCCCCATTCAAAAACCTCACCGTCGAAAAAATCTAAGGATAAGAGGCATCATTTATCCTTTATTTTGAGATTTGAAAGACCCCTTTATTTTTCTTTTTCTAACCTTCTCCGCTACCAGCACTTATTGCTAGAGATAGGGATCTAGTCATTATGTCACTATTGGTTACTACTAGAGCCCCACTGACAAAAACCATAAAGATAAGGAGAAAAGGGCCAAAATCCCTATTTTTTAGCCATTCCTTCTCTTTTTCCATCACTGGCTACCCTATCACCGGCCATCGGTAGCCCCTCATCACTAGACTTCTGACTATTGACCACCACCATGTCCACCTAGCCACAATCCTCCTAGTCTATTTCTTCTTCCTCCTCTCCTTCTTCTTTATTCCTTTTTCTTATTTTATCTATATCTCTCATATCTTTTTTTTTCTCTCTCTTCCCAAGCTTTGCTCTATCTAGTTATTGGGTGACCCTAGGGGTTCCCTTACTTATAACACTCATTGATCTCAATAGAATGGCCCTAGCCCTTGGCCACCTGGTAGTACATTTGCCTTCACTCTTATTGGATCCCACTATCTGGCCATCCTCAATCATTGTGAGTCACCTATACTTTGATCAGATAGTATGAACTTGACCAGACCAACCAAATTGTTGGGTCTTATTGCCTGGCCAACCTTGTCCTTCTTCATCTTATTTATCAAGCATGAAGGCATATCTCTAGTAATATCTCAATTTCTAACTTTGCTTGGCTTCTAAGATAATGATAAAATTTATTATATTTTAATAATATTGAATATGTGAAGCTAGCCTGTCTAGCTAACGTGGGATTTTGAAGCAAGAAAAAGTGAGTAACTTAATGCTTCAAAGTGCATGTTATAATGACTTTTAAAAAATTATAATTAGTTTATTATTTTGATTATGATCTTTGTTTTATGTTTGATTAAGCGGATCATGCATGCTATTATCACTATCATAATTGTTCTAAAATATGTTATATATTTTTATATTTTTTTTGATGAATTTTAGAAAATTTGACTAGATAATTTATTAAACTTATATATAGATATATATATATATATATATATATTGTCAACACAACTATGATTTGTTATTGTTAATAGGGATTATATATTGGTCATGTTGACTCATGATGTGAGAAACTACTTTCGTTACTTAACCATTGGTGATTAGAATACTGATATCTATTATCTGACATTTTGTACACCTTATATCTATTATATAAAACATGCTACTGGATCATATGGCCACAGCTTGATGTTGAGTTTATTATCAATTTATAAAAAATAAATTTTGAAAAAAAAAATATATTATTCCTATGGCTACTCGGAGCCACAGTCGTACATCTGATCTTTTGCATGAACCTAGATATTCATCCAGCAAACTGAAGAAGATCTAAGAAAAATGAGAGAAGCTAGGGAGAAAAGCTCAGTTGTATTTCAACCCTTGTTGTAAAAGTTACAATATCCTGATTTATATATTCTAAAGTTTCCACATGAATCCTAATAAATCCCAATTCAAAAACTTTCCTAGGCTAACCCAATACTTGAAAGCACTCACCGAGCCCATGTACACCCATGTCTCACATGCTTTCATCCCCTGGATCTAAACCCAATCCATACATAAATTAGCCTTCTTAAGACCTCTTGAACCAGGCCTTAAGACTCCTAGGATAAGTTCCTATCCTAATCCAAATAGAACCCATGCGTAACTCTGCCCGCACACTAGACTGGCTCAGTCTCAGCACTGGGCCGGCTAACCTGAGACTGGATCGACTCAGTTTCAGACTGAGCCGGCCCAGTTTCTGTCCCATGCCTGCAGTCCCAAATACGATCTTCTATCTATCCTGTGCTCTAAGACTTAGCCGATCAAGTTTGAGACTGAGCCGACTAACCTATAGAAAGCTCCTTTTCTGCAGTCTTCAATCTTCTGACTTTGATTTCTTGCTCCATCTTGTGTCCCAAGTCTTCGAAGCATCAATCAAGCCCCTCAAGGTTTTCAATATCTGAACCTTGAGCCCATAAAGAGCTACATGCCGCCTCCATCCTAAGACAACTTCTATCCTAACCCTAGGACTACATCTATCCTAGTTTCTCTGAAGCCCTCACCCTAGCTTCGCTCGTGGCCTCCCAAGGCTTGGGAGCACCACACCACCTACAATCTTCACCTTAATGTGTCCAAGCCTTGGCACACCTGGCAACATCTTCTTGTATGATCCCGCTGTCCTTTTATGTCCTGATAGCCCCTTGTGCTCATCTTGCCACTACCATTCTTCTTCAGTTGCTGAGCTTCCTTTGAGGTCTTCGGGATGACCGCCTCCACCGCTGAAGTTCTTGGCTTATTTCTCTGCACCATCTTTAGAGTTGTAGGTATCCTTCTGCTTGGTAGCCGCATCACTTATCTTGGATTTTTCTGAAGATCGTGCAATATTTCTTTATCGACACTCGCCGCATATCCTAATGCTCCACCCGATATTGTCCCCTTAGAGCCATGCCTGTCTCCCTGCACAATTCTCTCCACCTAGATCTGTATAGTCTCAACACTGGTGCTGGGATATAGATTCTTCTTTTGCATCCCTCTGCTCTGAACCTGTGTCATAGCTTCCTCCACCCATGAAGCCACCTCTGTCCGGTGCTCCACTTAGAACTGAAGTCCCCCTGATGCTGCAGAAGCCGACTTTGTCTCCAAGTCCCTCAAGGCCAACCATCTAATGCTGCGCTGCTGGGCCTACCGCTGTACCCCGAACACCGTTGCTGCCTCTTGGATCCTCCGTGCTCCGCAGATCCGTTCGAAGTCATCTCAGATACACCGCACCCTGCGGGCTCCTTCAAGACCACCAAGATTTCATCCGAATCTTTACTTTCAATGATTGAATTAATGAAATCTGAGTTTTCTCCTCCCTTACACTTCTTTTAAAGTGGACACTCCCGCTTAAAATGCTCTGCTTCTACATACTTGAAGCATCTCTTGGATTTCTTGCTGCCCCTCTGTTCGTCCTTTTTCTTTTCTTTTCTATGCTTCTCTGAAACCACAAGACTCTCCTGAAAGACTTTTTTCTTCCTCATCCATTCTCGCTGCTTGTTGGAACTGAGCACTGATACGATCTCCTCATACACCAATGTCTCCTTACCATATGGCAAAGTTGTCACCAATGGATCGAAGCTTTCGGATAGCGAACACAGCAATAATAGACTCTTGTCTGCCTCTTCTAAATCCATTCCTATATTGAGCAAGTCAATGCTCATCCAGTCGAACCATTGAATATACCCCGCAACATTCTTTCCCTCCTACATTCGAAGACTGTACAGTTTCTTCTTTAGCATCAACTTATTGCATATATTCTTTTCCATGTACAACTACTGCAACCTCAGCCATAATCTCTTGGGTATTCTCTCCTCCAACATACTATACAAAATCTCATCCGCCAAACAAGCTCTAATCATGGCACATGCTCTTTTCTCTAAGGACACCTACTTCTTGTCTGTCATCTCTCTTGGCCTATCCTCCAAGATTAAATCCAGCCTCATCTGAACCAGCAGATCCTCCATCCTTACTATCCACATTGTGAAATTTTTTTTGCCATCAAACTTTTCGGATCCTACCTTCAACCCGCTGTTCTCCATGATCAATTCGAATCAAACAACAGCAAATAGGTAGATCTGAGAAATACCTTATCTAGGGATGGTGGACAGCAGCCCTGTGATCTCTTCCTTCCTCATGAAGTCTAGAAAAAGCCTTTAGATCTAAATCTCGCTACTGATCTCTGCTGAAAATCGATCTTCTTCCTCTTTCATGCTCAACCGGGCTCTGATACCAATTATTGTTCCTACGGCTACTCGGAGCCACAGCCATAAATCCGACCTCTTGCATGAACTTGGATGTTAATCCAATAAACTGAAGAAGATCTAAGAAAGATGAGAGAAGCTAGGATTTTGACGTTGGAATAAGAGAGAAGAGAGTTAGAGAGAAAAGCTTAATTATATTCCAACCCTTATTGTAAAAGTTATAATATCCCGATTTATATATCCTAGAGTTTCCACATGAACTCTAATAAATCCCAACTCAAAAACTCTCCTAGGCTAACCCAATACATGAAAGCACTCACCGAATCCATGTACACCCATATCTCACATGCTCTCATCTTCTGAATCTAAACTCAACCCATACATGAATTAGCCCCCTTAAGACCTCTTGAATCAGGCCTTAAGATTCCTAAGACAAATCCCTATCCTAGCCCAAACAGAATCCGCGTGTAACTCTGTCCGCACACTGGGCTGGCTCAATCTCAGCACTGGGCTAGCTAACCTGAGACTGGCCAGTTTCAGACTAAGCCGGCCCAGTTTCTATCCCATGCTTGCAGTTTTGAATGCGACCTTCTGTCTATCCTATGCTCTGTGACTTAGCCGACCCAGTCTGAGACTGAGCCGGCTAACCTGCAGAAAGCTCATTTTCTACGGTCTTCAATCTTTCGACTTTAGTTTCTTGCTCCATCTTGTGTCCCAGGTCTCTGAAGCACCAACCAAGTCTCTCAAGGTCTTTAATATCTGAACCTCGAGCCCGTAGAGAGCTACATGCCATCTCCACCCTAGGATAACTCATGTCTTAGCCCTAGGACTACACATGTCCTAGTATTTTCAGAGTCCTCACCTTGGCTCCGTCCGTAGCCTCCCAAAGCTTGGGAGCACCACACCACCTACAATATATGTATTATTCGAGATTTGATTCCTTTCCGACCAGTATCATTCTATTTGATGATCTATTTGTTTGGCATGCTAAGACTCCATTTTGATATATTATGTTGTTTATTGGGCTAGTGTATTTTATTATTCTTTTGAATCGATTTTTAGATCCTAAATCATAATTACTCTAGACATAGGAGAGTGCATTAGATTGTTTGTAGATATTTGAGTCATCCTGACTTCTAGTTTAGCTCCATTTAGTTCTAAATATTTTATTTAGTTTGAATGATAATAATTGGTTGGAGCATCATGACTTTGTTATTTTAGGATATTTTCTTGTGAGAATGACTTGATTGGATCTTTATTAAATTAATCTTTTGAGAATCAAAATTTTTTTAGTATTACTTTGAATTATTATGATTTGATCAGCAGGAATGGCCTACCCTACAAGCATGTAGCATTTGTTACACTCTGGATTAGGGTGTAACAGAAAATCGTATATTTGGACGCATGTAATTGCTATACAAATTTTCTTCCTCAACAAATTTTTACGTGCACCTTCGCTTGTTAGTCCGCATATAATTTCTATTTGCATGTACATCCATATGGAAATGTTATGTGTTTCTTCATTTGTTTGTCTGCATATTACTTCTATGCGGACCTGTTTTGCAGCCTTTTGTGCTTCGGCTACTCTTTTATCCACAAAATCTTATCTAACGATCTAATTCCAGCTAACCATTAATGCTAGTTGTTTGATTTTATGTGAGAAACAGTGAAAAATGTTCTTTGTGGTAATGTATTTAAGAATTCATGATTGCTTTTTCTCATTTGGATACTGATATAGCCCCATGGACAGTAAGAATTTTAATATAGAAAGTTTCAACTTTAGCTAATATTAATGCTCAGCTTTCCACATGAGGTTTGGACATGAACTGATAGGGCTGATGGCAAGTATGATGCTGATGGTACAATTAGGTCACAAACCCACAAACTGACAGGGTTTCAAATATGCTTCTTGGGATGCATTGTATCATGTTGACTAAAATATGCTTCTTTGGGTAGTTTATGTGACTGCTTGATGCTTTTTATCCATCATTTGTTAGCAGATAGCGTGGATTCTGATGTGTACACCTTCATCACTATGATTTTTAAATTCTATGTCACAATAAAGAGAAATGTGAAATTATGGAGATCTTGTTATCTTATCCTGCAATTGTCTTACATCTTTGGTTCAGAAAAATGACTATACGAGGGCTCCTAGGGACTGGGTCAAATATTTAGTGGTGGTGAATGTGGAGTGGAAGTCGGCCATCACGAACACACACATTAGAGGATGCAAGATCCAATTCTAGTAGATGCTTAGTGCGAGGTGCCTAGAGTTAAATTGATCTTTGAGGGAGCAGAAAACATCAGATATGAGAGGGAAGGTCCAAGCGAGCAAGTTAGAGAGAAGAAAAAAAGATTGGAAAGGTTTTTATGGGTAATTATATTTTTTTTTTACTGAAAGAGAATTAAAAAAAGTACAAAGAGAAAGGATGCTAGTCTTATAAAATGATAGATAAATATTAAAATATAAAATAAATTATAAAAATATGCTTAACTTTAATCTAATTTCACTTACATCCCATGAATTTTAAAAACCGTCAAACTAGTCCTTCAATCTTTTCAGATGTTCCAAAGTGGTCATGCCACTTACCAATAAATAGTATTAGCTTTTTATTTAAATAGATAAAAATATTTTTCGCTCATATAGAAAGGATCACCGAGTAAGGAATGAAGGGATCTCAAGGATGAGATTAGAGAAGGAGAAGAATTGAGAATTAAGAAAAAAAGGAAAAAAGAGAGATCATTAATAAATAAGAGGTGAAACTAGAGGAAGCCATCATGGAGAAGAAGGGCTTATGGTAGGCTTAGAAGAAAAGGACAACAAAGAGAAAAAGAGGATGAAGAAGGATTGCTGACGAGTAAAGGATGAAGATAGGGAGAGTTATCATAGAGGAGAGGATGAGGTCGTGGAGGTTAGCATAGAGAGAGAGTGGCATTGAAAGCCTCATAAATGAAATTAAAGTAGGAGAAACAGAAGGAGAAGAGGAGAGGAAAGAAATGGTTACCAACGACGAGGAAGGAGTGATTGCTAACAAAAAAAGACGGAGATGAAGATGAAAGGGGAATGATTGCTTGGTGGATGAGGGCGATGAGGAGGAGAAGGAGATGAGAAGAGAAAAGGGAAGAATAGATTGCTAATGAAAAATAGATAGAGATGGAAGGAGCTATCATGCAGAGAGCGCAAGGACGGACTTGAAAAAATGAATGAAAAATTAGAAAAAGATGAGGACTCATGGACGAGCTTGAAGAATGAGAAGGAAGAGAAAGAGATTAGGAAGGAAAAGAGGAATTGAGGAAAAAGGAAAGAAGCAATCGAAAGAGGAGGAGGAAAGAAGAGAAGGAAGCAAGCAAAAGGAGAGGAGGAAAAAAAGAGTAGGAAAAAGAAAAGGAGGCATATCAACAATGAAGGAAGAGGAGAACAATCAAAGAGGTGGAAGAGAAAAAAGATGTCATTTTATAAATGATATGATCATTTTGAAACATCTCGAAAACTTAAAAAATTAATTTTAAAATAAAAAAATAAAATTAAATTAAAATTAAATAATATTTTTATAATTTATTCTAAATTACATGTCAATCTTTTTCGATTGTTACTGAATTATTTCTAGTTGTTACTGAATTATCGTGATTTTGTCCAAAGAGGATAGAGTAATGAACCAAACACTTCGGCTCATTGTCATTGTTTATTGAATGTTTTGCAGATTCATGGTCCATAAAAGTTACCATCAGAGCAATCTTAAACACCTGAACGTATACCAGCAACATTTATTCAGTGAGAAAGACTGATTATTTCAAGAAATAAACCAAGGAAGCAAATTAGTTTCGATTAATCTGAGAGTTCTCAGACCAAAAACCTTTCCTTTAAACCAAAACTTTCAAGAATGAGTATTCCATTCTATATACAACGCCAGAGCATAAACAACTTCATTTGCTTATTCCAATACACCAACTGGCAAACTGTCAGCCTTTCTCTTCTCAGAGAACAATTCATCAGCAGGAACAAATGGCTGAAACAGTTTTCCATCAAAAGAAAAGACTGGAGCTCCAACCTATTTTCTTCGGAGATGCTTGTGTTATCATCTTTTTCGGTATTACGAGTCCTCATATATATTGATTACTTGATCTGTCTACATTTGTTGAAGATCTTATCCATGGGCCAAGTCCATTAATGTCCTTCAGCATGCACAACCACCAAACTAATCTCTATTATGCTTCAGTTAATTTTAGACGCGGAACAACATTCATCGACTGCAATTCCTGTAGGAATACAAGTGTATCAAAAGGAGACAATGAAGTTGATTAGCTTGTTAGCAGTAGGTAAAATTCCAAACAAAACCTTGATTTTAACTCCTAGGAAGATATTAAAAAAACAAGTATTTCTGCTTTGCAGAAAATGACTTAAATTGGAATTCTTTTTGAGAAAAAGGATAGTTCTCCCACCCAGAACTTGTTAATGAAGCAACATACAACTCAGCAGGTTGGGAGAGAAAGAAGGTAGAGGTAAGAGAAGAGTAAGACAGGATAGAAAGGAGAACCTGAAATTCTTAATTAAAACAAGATGGCCAATCGAAGGCATCCACCTAAGTCATTCACTGGATATTTAATAAGTGTGCATACATGCAAATTGTGAGTGTAAAAGAAAAACCTGAAAGAAAGAACATGCACAAGCCTAGTACCACAAATTACAAGAATTTGATCAGCATTTTACCTGAAATAGAAGCTTGCAAGCATATGGAAGTTTCATAGTAGATATGTTATCCCCATTTTTGCACATTGAACAAAAGGCAGTCTTCAACTTGTGATTGTAATAACCTAGCAAACCACACTGTCGGCAAACCTGGAAGAAATTTGAGCCAATCAGAAGGAATCACATAACACAATTTCAAAGAAACTATTAATGCCTAGAATGGTTACATGATAGCTAATGCTGCTGACATCTAATGCTACCAAAATAGCTACATGGAGTCAAATATTGATCATACATATGGACTATAATGATCCTACATGTACCCAGATTACAAATAAAACAATGTCAACCATGCATACTACTTGGATGGTAGCCCCCATTGCTTTTGTCTGTTCTCTATCTACCAGTGACTCAAAATTTCTAGCTCAATAATTAATCATAAAATTTAGCTTCAGACAATCCCCGCCTCTTTTGTTGATTTAGAGAAAGGCAATATGAAAGAACTGAATAAACAGTTCATGAGGGATCCAGTGGTGACATTACCACACTCCTTGAGGAAGTATGACTAGTACACCTCTTGTCAGCAGGTGAAGAGCAATTTTCACACTAGTCTTGCCCACAAAGTCAGAATATATGTTCTTAATTTTTAAGTTAGAACTTATTGCATTATGTGGAAATAAGGCCAAGGCCTTCTGAATAAGTATTTCTATCACCTCCCTCTCACATAGAAAATAAGCCTAACCCTAATCTAGTTAATCATTTAAATGAATCAAAGATTGGCAAACTGGAGAGCAATTCTCACTTCAACCCAAAGATTGATGGTGATCCAATAAGTCTTCTCAAATATTTTCTTCTTTTTTTTTTTTTAGTTTAAAGGCACTTAATATGGTTTTCCATAAATTGCATGCCTCAAGAAGGTTCCTTAAGGGCCCTAATCAATAGAGAAGCAAAACAAAGAAAGGTCAAGTTCACAACTTTGCTTTTATCCATGGCTTCAAGTCCCACTAAGACCAGCACATGGAGGGCTATTATTGCATTTAACCATTAAGATGGCAGTAAGATGTCAAAAGATTTTCATATCTAGTTGTGGCTGCATTGTGTTAGCGCGGAAAGGAACCATGGCAGTGACCTTTCCATTGGCTACTGGAGAGGTGAGTATTACATGAAACATATTGACCAGATAATCATCTTGGTTGACCCACTAATCCCATGTCTTGACCATCCACACCCATTTTGCAACCCCCAATTGAGGTTAATTGTTAAGTGTTCTGATAGCTAGCAAGAATAAAAATACCGATAGATTACACTCTTTTCAACTGACAAAAGCAACTGAAGTAAAAAAGAGATAATTTTGGGTAGCAAAAACACACAATCTGTTGTTGTTTAATGGATTCTGATTTATAAATCAGGAAATTATTTTTTGGGCATATCATAAGCATTTTTATTCCAAGATAAAAAGGCCTGAAAAAGATCAAATGGGGAAAAAATAAAATGCCACAATTAGAGAAGTCAAAACAATCCAAATCATCATGTTTAGCATGATATAAGATGATGGGCATTGTTAAAAAACAATAAGAAAACATAAATGAAAATTCTGTATATACCTGAACTTGATAAGGATCACTAGATAACATCAAACGTTCAAAGATCATCATGCTAGCACCATATGCTATCAAACAGTCACGTTCCATTTCTCCTAAACGCAATCCTGTGAATCAAAATATAAACGAAAGAATGAGAACTAGCATCCTGCATCTTAAACTACGTATAGGTACGTCATGTAGCCAGCTTTAAGTCCCAAAAAACATATTCAACAACCTCCATCACGACTTCTTCCTTCAGTGGGCTGTCTGGTCAGCATCACACGGGGTCCTTTAGCTCGGGCATGCATCTTATCAAGGACCTGGCAAATTTAAAGAAGAGAGAGAGAGAGAGAGAGAGAGAGAGAAGAAATGACCATCAACCACCACAAGCCAAGAGAGGTTGCACGAAAGTTTATGACCTTCCAGCAAGCCACTAAAAGATCCCAAGAAATGAAACTTTTACTCTGTTTACACATCTTAAATTCTTAATCCCTGGGTTCTGACAAGATTTGTTAAACTGGGAATCTCCTTTCCAGTTTGCACTTGTAGACGTCCTACTAGAAGGTCACCACCCAAAACTTCAGAAGGGCTATTTGGAAGTAGATAAATTACCAAAAATGGAAGGTCTTGATTACTTTTTAAGCTTTTGTTTTCTAAATGATCACAGACATATGATGGCATGCACAGAGATGAATAAGTAACTTGAATATCATACAACATTCTACACTGAATTGAAGTTTGTTTTCTTCAAATTTTCAAGTTTTGATCTCTTAATTTACTTCTACTTTTGTCCATCCTCTGAAAAGAATAAGAGGAAGCCTGAACTTAATTTTGCCAATAAAAGGGTATACAGGATGCCATCATACATTAAAGAAGAGGAAAGGGAGCCAATTGCTCGGGATGTATAAACGACAAGCTGGAAAGATATTCATACAATCACTCGGCTATCTTACAATATCACGTAAGTTGACAAACATTCCTTCCCAAATTGAACCAAATAAGCAAGGAAATAAAATCAGAATAGAATCATCAGTTATACAGGCAAAAACACAGACATGCAAATGCACATACAAATTATATGCATTAATAATCACTTGATAATCAACTAGAAGCCTACAGTAACTGTTACTATTTCTTCTTCTTTTGATGAGACGGATCAATCATACTAATCTGGGGGCAATTTTCAGGGGGCAATTTGTGGGATGACCATTAGCAAATATTTTCAAGTATCCCTAAGAGCTATTGTTTTTGCTTTCTGTGGAGTTTCATGAAACACTTTAGGATACTTTGCAAAGTTATTGATTACCACTAGAGTGCCAGTAATAATATCACAAATGTTTTGCTAGAAGTTTGTTCCGGGAAACCATAGAAGACATGCTAGACAAAAGAATCATCTTGTTACTATAGTAAAACCAGACAAGACAATAAATAACTCTCCTTTAGTCATAACCAAAAGTTCCATTCAGTTGAGCGTAAATTCTTTAGAAGCTACGATACCGCACAAACGTAAACACTTGGGACATAAGTCATGCCTTTACCATGTGTTTCAACTTTTGGTAGTAGATTGGCCCCATAAATATATATGCTTGAAGGGGATAACCTGTAATGCCTGGCAGACACAATCACCATGTTAAGCTTAAATAAGCAATGATATTAATTTTAGAAGTGAGGTGTGTGAAGCGATTTTTGAAATTAAGGTAAGAAACTTGTTAAATAATGAATCAAGATAGTAAACAGTGATGCTTGAGGAAGTAACAAAGATTATAATTTTGTTTCAAGCAATAATACAATGATCATCATCTGCACCCATCTTCAACTTCTTTCCTTTACACTTCATTTGTCCTCTTCATCTAATTTCAATTCCATTTCAGTCAGATAAGTTCAAATTTAACAGATAAAACAAATGCGTGGAGAAAGATAAACCAGGTTATAGGGTCATATATTAGCTCATATGATATACACCAGATGTCTGATACTATCAAAGATTTTAGAAATTAAATATAGAGCATGTCAGTTTGTTAGTCTTTTTCAGCTTGTTTATTGTTTCTTTCCCTTCGTTATTTCATGTTTTCCTGTACCACTTTCCACCTTTTAAAATCTAATTCAAAATTATTGAGTGGGGCCTGTCCAAGCAGTCGTACCCCTCTTCCTAGCAACTAGAGATTTTGGGTCAATATTGGGCAGTGCATCCCCAAATATTGGGACCTACTAATTATAGTGCGGGTGGACCTCCCTCTCTCTCCCTCTGTCACAAATAAAAAAAGACTCAAAACTGAATAACAAAGGTATGTGTTTCATTATTGTGTTTGCATGTATCAACATTACCTGAGTAGATGAAGTCCTTCCCACTATAGCTAAACCCATGCTTCACAAGGGTGTAACTGCAATTATTCACAAAGGAATGAGCATAGGATCATGGTTCGAAGTTTTTGATGATAAAATTGTATCTACCTTATGTCTTCAACCTTATCAGCATGGCCGCTTGGTTCCCCAAAAGCACTGCCATAGTGGAATCTACCACAAGATACTCCAGCTTTGCCACCAAGAAGTTCAATCATTTTCCCTACTGTCATTCGGCTGTTGATTACACGTGTTAGCCACAGAAAATTTACCATGCTTAAGATCTGTTGTAATATTGTGGAGGTTCACAATGTAACATTTGCATAATGATAGTCAATGGAGCACAGGGAGCAACTATGCAATCAATTGATGGTGGCAACCTAACCAAGCACTAATCATCTGCTTACTGAATAGGAAACAAGCATATGACATGAACAAGACTGAGATGAACTTAACAAGTCTTAACTCAATATGTAAATATGATTATCATATAAAAGATACCATCTCAACAAAAACCAAACAAAGCAAGCCTTACCAAACTATCATTCAGTTTTATAAATCCACTTTTTCCTTTAATTTCTATCCAGGACTACAGCCTACTGCAACGACCAGCTGAAAAGCTGATCTCAGACATGTTCTTGGGTATTAATTCTTAAAGGTTCTTTTAAGTACTTTCAGATATTCTTAACTTTATACAGCAGAATTACCAAGAGACCATAAAAATTTTGATACCATCTCATATTGATTTGCTTGTCCAATCCAATGGATATCTAAATCACATTCTGAAAACCACTAGGGAAAAAATTTACTAGAGATAGATGACCTTGACTCCCATATATGCTTTATTAGGTCTTTTCCTCTACAAGGATCCGTGGCTCACCCACTTAAAAACATTCTTTAGTCTTCATTATGCATCCAGCAAAACACCGAAAGCACTTAAACACCTACTATACAGACTCTTAGACTCCAACACAAACATTTCTTATTTCTATATTCTTTAGTTAAAGTATACAAGCATATCAGCCTTTATATTTCTAAAATGATTGCAAATGTATGCTTGAATTTTGTTTCCCAACAGTCTAGCTCAACAATTTCGTAACACTGTTATCCAGCAAAACTTCCCTGTTAAGTCCAACCGGAATGCAAAGATGATGCAACAACCCAAGAAAAAATGCTACATAATTCATCTTCTTCCGTGAATATTGGAAATGGTTTAAAGTATCACCATGTTTTATGCATAAATTCAAGATAGAAGATAATCCTTTTAATCTACCAACTTAATTGAGGTCTATTTTTTGATCAATCAATTAAATTTAGAGTAAATAAGTTTTATGCCATACCATCCTTAAGCACTCACTGAATTGTGTGCATGTGTAATCTACTTCATCTTATTCTTAACATACATCTTCATACAAAACAAACTCCATTTTGTATATATGTATTTGCCTACGTATGACCTATATACATAATGAAGTTGGGTCAACCCCAAATGATTCGCCTACAGATATTTGAAATTGCAGTTCATATCCTTCAACTTCGCATCATAGCTATCCTTATATTTGCTTCAACACGAATCATGCAGGGAGAATCAACTACTGTTCTGATTAGTTGTTCTCTTGCAGCATTCAACATTAGTAGACGGTCCTGATTTTGTTATTAGGAATGTCAGGAGAAATATGTTTGCAGCTGGCTGCACCTGTATCACAACAACTAGAGTACAGAAGCTGAATCATAAACAACACGATAATGTGGTAATAGATATATAGAGACCCAGCAGGCTGATAAAATGTCAGAGGAAGATGACTCCATACTCGTGATTCAGGCACTCAAGAGGGCATTTACAACATGACTTGAGTCCATTCTTAATAATATCCTGCCTGATATGAATCATATGTCTTATCCATGAGCCAATGCCAGAGTAAATCATGTCCATCAAGAAGGAAACCAGAAGGCAGAAAGACTATTCAAGGCCAGAGTCTCAGCCAATGATGTGGACTAGGTGACTAGCCCTTTCCCCTTACTGGTTCTTGAGCTAAGTTGGTGTTCACATGGGTTCATGGTATACTTCCCAGACCCCAGTTGCCAAGGTATAGCCTCTGGCTCCAATATCAGAAGAAAATGGTATGACATCTACTGCTAGTTAGTTCTCTATCTGCATGAATTGTCTATAGATTGCTCACATCAATTTCTGACAACTTTATGCTGCTTCTATATGCCTCTCTTATCAATCTTGCTTCATCATGCCAATTTTGATAGCCAGCTTCCAAGCCAAGCCCTTTATTGATAGCTTCATGACAAACCAGCCAACATGGGCATCAGTTTTGCGTTGTTGACAACAATGTTTCAAGGTCTGAACTTGATCTTGCATTATTGCTCAAGGCTTGCTAGCAAAGTATGATTTTGGATGATGGTTAAAGGAATGGTAGTAAAATTGCTTCTAACATCTATGAAGGCAGCAAAGCAAAGCTTGATCAAAGACATGAAATGAAATCCTTGACAAGGCGATTAAATGGGGACTTTCTTAGAATCAAGGCTTTAGGTACTGGCCCAATGGGTCAGTACTGTAGATACTGTACCATTATGATAGGTACTGGTACTGAAACGGGGATGGGATAGCTGTCCATTAATGGGCCAGAATGGATACCCAGCCCATCCTAGCTGAAACTGGTTGGGACCAGCCGGTACTAGGGGTGAAAAGCTGCTGCTGATTTTTAGAAAGAAAAAGGAGAGAATAATGGGTTGGCCACACTATCTCTTCTATTTAGTCATCAGGGTGTACTAGGGGTGAAAGTGGATTAGATAATATCCATCCAAATCCCCTTTTGTATCCAAATCTAGCTGCATATAGATACAATTTGAGCATCCACCTAATATCCATACCCGCATCCATATCCATCAAAGAAAAAAAGGGATATGGATATGGATAGACAACTATCCAACCTATATTCAAATATATATATATATATATATATATTAAAATGAAGGTTTGTACCACCTTCTGCCACATATACAAAATATAAGCCCCTCCGTCCGCCACGTGTACCAAAAAAAAAATAAATAATTTAAAACCCTCCCCTTGCTCTCAGAGTTTTGGCTCTCTTCACTGCTGCTCCGATGGCGATCGCAGCCATCGCATGATCCCTCGCCTCCTCCCATTCCCACCTCACCCTCTTTCTCTCCAAGCGCTTCTTCCTCTCCTCCCACCTTGCCGTCTTCCGCCCCTCCCACTTCGAGGTCCTCGACAGGCTCCGCCCCTCACCCTCTGCCCTCTCCCCCCCGACCGTCGGCCTCACGGGTGTTGTTGGACCCAAAGATCTGCTCCCGAATAGTCTGGAACGAGTGGCCTGTTCATTGCTCTCTTCTCCTCTACTTCAGTTTCGATGGACTCGGTGGCTTCTGAATCGTCAAAATGGATCTGGTCACCTGGAAGCGGAGCACGACGCGCTTGGCTTCGCCGTCCCATGCCCTTCCTCACCTCCTCCCACCTTGCCGTCTTCCATCCCTCCCACTTCAAGGGCCTCGACGGACTCTGCCCCTCGCCCTCTGCCCTCTCCCCCCTGACCATCAGTCTCATGGGTGTCGTTGGACCCCAAGATCTGCTCCCATCTTACCTCTACTCTAAGCCTCCGATCCAATTGAGACTCCCAAAGATAGAAAACAGTGAATAGGCGTGGTAATTGTCTTCTTCTTGTGCAATCATATGGCCTTCCGGCTATAAAAGCTTCCCTTGGTTTTGTCTAGAGGGATGCAACTCCCACTTCCAAGCAACCTCCCCACCCTTCCACCCCCAACTGTAAACAGATTTACAACCATTCACCCAGCACCTCTCTTCCCACCACCTTGCCGATCTTACAAACCTCAGAATAACTATTAAACCCATCTCTTCCCTCTCTTTATATTTTATCTCTCTAGTCTTTCTCTCTCCAGACTCAGCTTCATGATAGTGGGCTCTGATAGGCAGAACTTTCGAACATGAGCTGATAAAATATAAAAGAACTAATGGAGTTGGGGGGTTTTTTAGAGTTCCCTCCATGTGGTCACGGAGAAGTAGTAATGAAGGGGGGCGAGTGTGTTTTAAAAAGAAGCTAGTTTTTCTTTTGCCC